>JBAMHX010000015.1:5784618-5807554 GCA_037177515.1 Pseudomugil tenellus
CCCCCCCCCCCCCCCCCCCCCCCCCCCCCCCCCCCCCCCCCCCCCCCCCCCCCCCCCCCCCCCCCCCCCAACCCACTCAAATTTGTTGACTGTCCTATTTTACCTTCTGTTAATAAGAAAGCCAGACTCTAACATGAGCTGTCATTACAGTCTAGCCTGCCTGACATGCCATGTCTGCAGTAATGCAGGTGTTGGAGTGAGATGAATCCCACAAGGTGATATTACATGAAGACTCATTGTGGTGGATGAACCTTTCCATGGCTCAGTCCGTTCACCCCCCTATCAGCCAGGTGCTTGCAACAGGCACACATAAACAATCTATCAGGTTAACTGACTCATTGAGTGTCGGGACAAATGAGACTGAAGTTTAACACAGTGAAGTATAAGGAGAAGACCCCCAAAAACCTCTGTCTTTAAAGGAAGAAAACTTTCATTTCAAAGCAAACTACACAAATAGGTTTAAAATCCAGTCTTACCAGTGTAGTAGAAGTTGATTGTAAATTCTTAAAAAGTGCTAAGTTCTCGCTGGTTTTCTTATGAACGCAAACACATAGTTTGCTCTTCTTCCTGTCAGCTCCAGACTTGTCTCTTCAGGTATTCTCTGAACATGCACAATAATGCCCAAATCCAACCCCCTTCTCATCCACATCACCGGCTCATTCCCTCCTCTCTACTCATCTCCAAAAACAAACCAAGCAGCTGACTTACTTCTTGCACAACTTTGGGATACACCAGGCACTGATGGTATGCTGAGCGTTGAGCAGTTGCAGTGCATTTTAACGTGGCAATGTAAGCACAATCATTTTTGGGAATATTCAGCACAGCTGGTTCTAAACTATCACCCAAAGAACATAGCTGATGGATCACTCATATGGGTGTTTCTGCTGGATCACATGCAAAAGGCGCACTTATAAAACAAGAAAAGCAAGTTCTTACTGTTTTATGATTCTGCATTAAAAACTCGCTTGGAGCATTAAAATGAACTGACAGGCAGAAGTGAGATTTTGACTCAAGTTTTCATGTCTGGTCTCATCTGCTGTAGCTGAAACGACGCCTAGTAAAAGAGCTGATGCATGAATTAAAACTGTTAAATCCCCATACTTAACGTGAGACAGCAGCAACTCTTACTGACACCCTGTGTTATACGATTATATTAGCAATGCTGTAAAGAGAGTAAGGAAGCAGTTTACCTTTCGAGGTTTTAATTTGTCCTGCAGATCATACTGGCCGATGCCTTTATAACTGATTCCAAGCCACCACGGGATCCCTTGTTTATCCTGGGAGAAGAAAGAGCGCAGTTTGTGTTGTTGACTCGATTCCAGATGCAACAACTGTCATTTCCTATGAGTCACAACGCAAGACCCACCTTAACCTCATAATAATGCACTCCATACGTAGCTAACGATTCCACTAACGTCAAATACCTGGAAGAGAAAACTTTTATTGAACCCACTAGCTGCTGTTTCACAGCTGCAAGTCAAAACTGAAATCTGTCCAATGAATCAGACTTCAGCTCTGAAAAAGCTGTGGAGTTCTATCAGTTGATGAGAAAAGGTGTGGAGAGAAGGGTTTTAATGTAAATGACAGGAAGATTAATGAACTTGAGGATTGATCTAATTTACTGCGTCAGTATTGTTGATGGAATTAAGGTAAATGTACAATTTTATTCGGCACTTACTGCACAATGGCCTGTCCTCTTGAAACACCTTTCAGCTGCTTATAATATTCAATTACTCGATCCTCACTGCAAAATCACACAAAATAGCTGCTGGGATGTGTTTAATGTACATAAAAATTCACATATTTTCTCCTTTCATCTTTTCATTTAGCTTTGATTGATTACGTGTAAAGCATTTGATTCAACTGATAATTCATAGCCCTTTGTCGGCCCTGCCAGTGCTGTGCTGCTCAGGCCGACACCCTGAATTACCTTAAAGAAATTAACCTGGGAAAAAATTTCTAGTAATTATATCCTGAAAGCATACCAGTATGCAAGAGATGGGTGTTCCTTGAGTACTTTAGTGGGAAGAGTTGGAAGTTTCTTTAAATCAGCACGAGTGTTTTCATCACTGAAACAGAAACAATGAACAACTGTGAGAGACAAAAATTTTACATGGTAACATAATCAGGACTTGTTTTTATTTGCAGTATTTTACACTTCATATAAAGGTTAAAAGATCCCCTTCCCCGCTCCAACATGTGACAGATTAAAGGAAAAACCTGAACTCTTCTTCTGGTGGCTCTGTTGTTACGCGAAGAAAATTATGCTGCCATGGTTTTGGGTACTCCTGACCATTTAACCAACAAATGAAAAAATACACGAGGAATGGTGTGTCATTCATAAAAAGAACTGTAGATTCGTTCCTGAGAACACACTCAACCCAACATCTTTATTTATAAAGCACTTTAACATGCAGCAGCAGTTGCTAAAGAGCACTTAATTGAAATAAAACTAAAAAAACTACAGTCAATTAGAATAAGGTAGTAAAATGACAAAAGAATAACAATAAAAACAATCAAAGTAAAATAAAGATTAAAATCAAAGCGTTAACAGCAATAAAAACAATAAAAGAGCAAAAAGAAGCATGAATAAAGCAAAAACACTGAAGATGATCTCACCATATGGCATATATGGTGTCTCACTAAGACACATAAATGCATAAGTTAATTTATCATAAATCCTTGAATATGTCTATTAAATATTTAATAAAGTCATAAATTTCTTCTAACTTAATCCCCCAGCAACCCACAGCTAAAAGCACAAAGAACTAGGATTTATTTAGGAGCCATTTCTGCTTTTTAGGCTAAAAAACAACCATGATAAAATGAATAAATAAAAAAAAGAAACTCTTTCTGCAGCTGGTCAGAACCAGGTGGCAACGTGCACAAAGAGCTGCAGTACTACGCTAAACACAGCTAGCATTATATAATGGGTTAAACACAGCTGATAGCTGCTGTGTGCATTGTAAAGGTGTCTTGGCTCTGCAATACTTGGCTTCTATCAGCATTGTGAGATTCATTAGTTGTCTGGTGCAAGCTTCTCAGCATTCTGTGGTGAGCCTCACATAGTACCTCTATTGATTTTTGTTGTCTGCACTGGAGAAACAAGTGACCTATTGAATGTCTTCGCTAAAAGCTCACTATTAACTCAACTTGCTGCTGTTAAATACTTCTCATGCTACTCATAATGTGTTCTTACCTTGTATAGTCTCCTTTAGCCTCCTGAAGGTAAAAAAAATCTTATTAGCTAATAAGCTTTTAGATGAAGCAATAAATCTATTTTTAAGAGACAATAAAGAACACTGACCTGCAAAGCATTTGCGGCTAATTTAAAGACATTCTCAGTTTCCACTTCAATAATCCCCTGAGAAGCATGATAGACAAGAAGAATAAAAATAAGTAGAGAAAATGAGTTTGTTGTGGTGAAAGCTTTCCACATCCAAACATAGAATTCTCCCTATGCAGCCGCGCTATGACCTCTTATTATTCACAATATGAACCTTTGTATTTATCTACTTCCTCACAATGTGTGTTTTACATTCCAGCCAGCAGAGTAAGAAAATTGTGCCTTCCAGCCAAAGTCCGCTGGGTTAAGAAGCTTTCAGAGACACTAAGTCATCATGGTGCTGCTGGTAAAGACTACTGAAACAGGATACTAAGGGTGTGAGGGTGATCTAAAAAACACTTACATTGTAAACAGCAGATTTTGCATTCAGGTAGAACAGCTCCACTGTTATGATGTCCTTTAGCAGGGTTATGCTTTCTACATAAAACCTGGCAAATAATAAAACACATATTCCTAATAGTTAAAGGAAAACATTGTTTTAATTCTACTGATGATGAAGACTCATGAGAATACATGCTTTTACAAACAGGTGATGGTAAATATCTTGTATTATATTTAACATCAGCAGATTAGCACTCCCTGCTGGTGATACAAGACTTTGCATGGTGAAAAAACATATTTATTACCTGACCAGGAAGTTGAGGGCGATGGCCCCAGGCCTTTTTGAAAAGTCATGTTCAAGAACTCTGCGGTCCATCTGCAACCACTTACACTGACCACTGCAAAGGCAAACAAGCTGAAGCATCAGAAAGCTGCTTTCTGCAAACATACACACATTACAAAGCGACTCACTTGTCATCAAAAAACGCAAGTCCGAAGAATTCCTTCTCCTTGAGGTTGAAGTGGGAGGACACCAAGTCGAGGAGCTCATATGACAGCAGCTTCGGCTGTTAGACAGAGATTTATATTCAGATGTGTGAAATTTACTTAAAAACCCTACTTACATGATCTGATCAATGTGTTATCACACTACAACACGCCCATGCTGAGAAGTGACTTGGTACAGGAGTGGCCATGTCATCAATAGCATAGTTAGTCTTACTAGTCATTACACATGCCACTACTGCTGTCTCACATACAAGATGCAAGTTGGACAACAGCTTTAACATGCAGTATGCCCTCTTAGAAGATGAGTTTCTGGCTGTCCAGTGACTACAAACCCAGCTCCTTTCAACTTTTGCTTCTGTCTCCACAAGTTAGCAGGAAATTTCATGGGTTTTTATTTTTCAGTTACTGAAGGCCCTTCTGTGTTCACCAGAAAGTCAACAATTTAATTTAAAAGATGCTAAAGAAATGCATCAAACTAAAAGACGCTACAAGTGTTTAGGACAACTAATGCAGCCTCCACTCTGTTGTTTTTGCATGCATCTTGGGATATGAGATCATTCATACCTGAACCAGCAGCTCTAGCTTCCTGTCATCCAGCAGCTGAACTTGGCACAGTCTGCCCTCAGTCATCTGCAGGATCAGACGGAAAGAAAAGCAAGGTAAAGGCTTGTGACACAAGTTGGGATCTATTTGCAATCACAATGGACTGTGGCATCGGGATCTTGTTGTAATCCATGTTTTTGCCTATATTGAAGTAAAACACTTTTTAAATGATATATAACCACAAAACAGGCAGAGTTACTATATTCAAAGTAAATCACCATACCTTTTCAAATAACACAGCCAAGTTAATGACAATAAAACCTTTGTTTCAAGGATTTGTTGCCACAGTAACCAAAAGGGTGATTTAAAGTTCTTGCATTTTGCTCTTATCCGCCTCTCTACAGAAGCAGATTTAAACTTTTTACTTCTCCTTAGCATATCAGTTTATGTAGATTTTTATTACTTAAGTATCAGGATTTAAAGAAAAACTATGACATCTATGATTCATCCTTACTTTAAGATCTTGTACAGAAGAAAAAAGAAAAAAAGGTCATTGAAATTGGTTTACTACCCTTTGATGCAGCAGAATGTTGCAAAGACATGAAAGGAACCATTGTATACACATATAAAAGTGTTACATATACATATATAAAGGATTTACTTTGAAATATTTTTCGTTGTTTTTTTATATTAATGTATTTACTTTTCAGAGATAACTTTCCAAAGATAAACTAATTATTTAAGAGGAATTTAAGAATGAACAAAAAATGTAGAATAACTTTGTGGATTCTGACCCCACATTGGTTCTAAGCTCAGCTAACACACACACACGCAATAAATAATGAAATCCCATTTGTGTTACATTTGTTTCTCTACTTTGTCCTTTAAACTGTTCTTTTGTCAGGATGAAGCAAGTCTGACATGCTGGGAAACACAGTAAGTGCTATTCACCAGATAAATAACACAGCTAGCAAAATTGACAGATTGAGGTTAACCAGTTTTACAATGAAAACAGCTCTCAAACTAAAAAACATGCTATACAGATCCAACAGCCTTCTCATTTGACAGAATGAGGCTGATTGCAACTTCTAACACTTGGACTGAACCAAGCGGCTGCTGTACCTGGTAAACCTCTCCAGGGAGAGTGCAGGTGTGGACGCATCCCTGACCAGCTCTCATCCTTTAAACAGCCTGTCCTTTCTGATCCCAACTATAAAACTGTTCACTCTGACTGAGCAGCTGCAGCAGCCGCTCACCATCCACCAGCAGCTTCTTCTGTTGTGGTTACTGAGTGAGCTGCCGGCTCTTTGCTGTGCAGTGACGGCTTATGTGGTGTGAAATCAGCAGCTGACCAACAGAGCTGAACCAGATGCCTGATCCCAGCTTGGAGTTTATTGCTTCTTAATATATGGGTCACACAGGGAAGCCTTTATGATCAAGCAAGTTAGAATTATCTTCAAATACACTATTGCCTCCTTTTAGTCTACCATTCTTACATTAGCATGTTTGTGTGTTTTTTTAGGACACGTCCCTTTCTTTTTCAGAACATTTTAACTTTATCATATCCCCAAACACGGATGTCGGGGATATTATGGTTTCATCATGACTGCCACTCCAGGATATCCTTCGTGTGAGCGCAATAACTCGAACAGTTTTGACAATTGGATTTTAATACTCGGTATGCCTGTTTACATCCTCAAAAATCAGATTTTTGGCTATATCTCCAGAACTATTTCTCTAATTGATCTTAAATCAAGTGGAATTGAAAGGTCATAACCTCAGGGACGACCTGTATCGAATTTTGAAATTATGGTTTCCCCAGCAGGTGGCGCTTTATCCTGACATCATAGCTGGCTGGTTCAAAGTTTTAACACCAGGTGGAGCTTTGTGACTCAACATGTGCAGGTTTATATTATTGCATTGTGTCTATTTGAGGGTTGGGGTGTTCAGTGATATACCCCTAGCCATCGCTTCCAACAGCATAGGCCTTGTTTCCTTTTTGAGGCATTAATGGCAGGAGTACCTTAATTAAAGGGGCTCCACTTTACACACTTTTCTTAATTAATTTTTTCTCTCCACAAATGAATTATTTAAAAGTAACCCTGCTCCCTGGTAACCCTGCTCCCAGAAAGGGGCAGAACACCCGATCACTTTTTGAATTACATCACCCGTACAGCTTTAACAAGCACTTTATCAAACTTAGCCCCCTGAACGACATTTCCGCCACAGCCTTGCATTTTCTTTCATGAGCTAAATAAAAAGCACACATTCAATAAATGCAATTCATTGAAGAGAGTTTGCTTGTGACAATCACAAGAATATGATTACATTGATTTGAGCATGATTTAGTTATGACTGCATCCCAGAGGGGTCACGTTATTTATTTCTCTTGTGGGCATGAGTCCAGACTGTAGAGTGGAAGGGTCTGACCGCTAGATGGTGCAGGGATTATTATCTTCATACAAGGAGAAGTCCAAATGTAGAAAACTGCTTTTTAAGTATGCATCTTACAATTTTCACAAGCTGTTATTTGCTCAGCAGATACAGGTGAAGTGAGTGGGAAAGGAGGAGCTGATCTTTTTTTTTCAGGAATCCAGACTATTAATCATCTGAGAGCTATAATCACTGCAAGAACTGCTATTTATATCTGACAGAGCAGCACAGGAGCCCTCACCAACTCTACGGTTGGTAAAACTAATCGTTCAGAAAGAATAGAGAAAGAATAAAGGTGGGAGTGAAACAGACTGAACAAAAAAGGGATAAAAATACATAAAAGACTTGTCAGTTTGTTTGCTTGCTTCTCCAGAGACTGGACAGGGTGCGTATTGCGGCTGGTATAAGTTTGACTCTCCTGGCTTGAGGCTAGTATATAGACATCTTGTTATACATATATCCCTGTGGACACTTGAGAAGGGTGCAGCTGCAGCCATGTCCAGTGCACGCAATGAAAGGGCTAACCTGCAAATATAAAGAGTTTTAAATCCAGTTGATAATTAGGCCACACCAT
This sequence comes from Pseudomugil tenellus, assembly GCA_037177515.1. Lineage (NCBI taxonomy): Eukaryota > Metazoa > Chordata > Actinopteri > Atheriniformes > Pseudomugilidae > Pseudomugil > Pseudomugil tenellus. Next base: position 5,792,343 of record JBAMHX010000015.1, read on the forward strand.
TAATGTTCCTTTCATAATCTTGCATTAAAATGTCAAACTTGAGGGGTGAACAACAGGCGAATGGGAGAGTTTCTCTGTCTCACCAGTAAACCGGCTGTCAGGATTTAACACGTCACACTGGTTAAATGTCATGTCCAGACTGCAGTCCGTCTTATCTCAGTTTTCCAATTTCATGCATTATTGATGAAGGCCGGTATCAAACACAAGCCGGTGCCTGCTCGCCGTGCTTACGTGCTCTTTTGAAGACACGAGGTGCAGCCATGAAATGTTTTTCTAAACATTTTATTTGGAAATAATCTGTGCAAATTGTTAAGACAAAATGATTAAATCAAACCCAGCATAACTAATGCTTTAAATTAAAAACAAATGAAAGAGTGCAAATGAATGCTAAAGATAAACAGGACGTGACTTTGGACGCAATATGTTTGTTAGGGGAAATAAACCACAGTACATTCTTTGTTTTGAGCACATATGATCCTTCGGCTACAGTTGGATCTTTTGTGATGTTCTAACAATGTACAATCGACAAGGTCTTTTCTGTAGTTCAGACTGGGTTTAGTCACCTGACCCTGCCTCGTAGCACAACAGAGACCTGCACAGTTATTAGGAAACAACTCATTTTGCATATAAAGTCAATTTACGGTCTCAGGGGATGTTACCACATATGTGAAAATGAGTTGCATCTACCATTTTATGGTTTTACAGTGTATAACTAAAAACCCACAACCAAAGAAAGCAGTAAGTGTCTCTGTCAGGTTAGATCCGTTTTTCAATCCTGGTTCTCAAGTACCACTTCCCTGCGTGTCTTAGAGGCAACCCTGCTTTACCACACCTGAATGAAATAAATGGTCATTAACAGGCTGCAAAGAATTTGATGAGAAAGTTCATTGATTTGAATCAGGTGTGTTAAAGCAGGTTTGCCTCCAAGACATGCAGGGTAGGGGTACTTCAGAACCAAGGTTGAGAAACACTGGGTTAAAGTATGACAAAAGAATTTTTAAACTTATCCTGTCATATAATCACATACTGCCTGTCTTTGCCTATCGTTACACTCCAAAACCTCTAGCTGGCAACTGATTTCGTCCTACTGTGTTGAGTTACTTGGTCTGATTCAAACGATAGCGACTGAAACAGACATTACTAGCAACTACAGTTTGCTAAGAAAGAAGCTACATCTCCTCAAATGACCATAAAAGATTGTAAGACATGTAAGAAAATGTAGTATGGGGTATGTAGGACCACTAGACATTAATCAAATAAAGCTAGATGGAATAAAGTTAAAAATGGGTGACAACTGCATCTTATGTTGCTTTTATAAGCCTAGTGCAATTACATAATCTATACCATCTTTTTCTGAAGAGGTATCAAATTTGAGCTAAGCTATTACCAATTATCATATTTTCAAAAGTAAATTCATGGCTGGAAATGATGTCGCTCCCATGTTTATTAAGTTTGTGTTCTAAGTGTGAAAAAAACAGCATGGTTATCATATTTGCCAGACTAGCTAATATTAGTGCATGTTAATAAAAAGACACTACCCAGCACTACTTTGTGTTGACAAACACCGTAGCGATAAGCTCAATGTTGGACTTGAAAAAACAAACAAAAGAAATATATAAACCAAGAGAAAGGGTTTATTATTATAGCTATTGCTGTTTTTAAAGTCCCAAACAACCGTTTTAGATTTTGAATTTCAGACAGGAGAGGTTCCTTCAACTTTCTGTGTCAGAATTTCAACCTCTGAGGCATTTCCAGTTGAACTTTCCAACAGGAAGCTCATATTATTTATTTATGCTTTTGAGATCCAGGCGTTTCTGGTAAAGTATTCGTCAGGCTGTCCGAAAGTCTCAAGGTAGCCAAAGCTAACAAAGTAGCAACGTTGGCACTGTGTCTGTCCAAAAAGAGCAGTAACATCAGCAGGGTTAATATTAATCTGAGTACAAACAATGTTTATACAGTTATATTAAATTTTCCCATATGTATGGACTATATTTAATCATTTTTACTGGACTACATTCAGACAACATAGATGGAATAAGTATGTACTTCACAGAGCTTGCAGGTTCACTTGCTAAACTGCCCTAAGGTGATCCTGCAAGTCATTTACTCACAGTGTCAGCACTTTTATAGTCTAAACAGTGAATAATTTCGGTAAAACTTTAGTAAGTTAAACTGTAAACCTCAAAGAACAATGATGTAAGAGAAAATACATTATACTCATACTTTCTAACTAATATCCATGCTTAATGTATACACAGCTAAAGCAGACTACTTCAGACAAACGTGTGATTTGGTTGTCAGGTCAACATTGCCATCAACCCACTCTTCTCCGTACTGAGTGTGTGAAAAGCTGCTTGATAGCAAATATTTTATTTTACTAATAAATTACTGCTATCCACTGCTACATAGCAACAATGACTCTTGTTGCATTTGGAAAGAATGAATTATTAACTGACTTTGCAGTCAGTATGAAATACAGAAGGGTAGTATTATGACTGTTATAAATCTATAACAATTCATTAAAATGAGCTGTCTGACTCTTTATATTGATGTAGGTTAGTCAGTGCTTGTCAGGATCTGGAGTCTGTGAGTGTCAAAATGAAAAACCCAACATAACTAAACCTCAGCTAGAAAGATGGGACCTCTGCAGACCACATGTCATTTGTTTGCTGCTTCAAGCAAAACACACCAAAGTACCCAAGTAGCACACGGATGTGCTAAATGGGCCTTGGGTGTTCACAAGAAGAAAAAATGCAAAAACAGCTGCTTCTGCTGAATTTCAGTTTTTTTCTCACAATGTTAGGACCATTTCAAATAAATATATGTATTTCAAATTAGTAAACTGAATGATGGATTGTTTTTCTATGAAAAGAAAACAACTGTTCTAATGTATTGAAGAAAGCTAACATTTGCATTAGTTTCAAATAAAATAGCCTAAACATAAAACACTCAAAGGAAAGGAAGAGTCCAAGCAGAGAGCAAAAGGATCCACGGTTACAGCAGCAGTGAGCTCAATGATACAGGATTATCTCCTCATCTCAAGTCTCATCATGACTCATGCTGTCAGCGGTCAAAAGGTATCTGTCTGCCATCATCTCGTAAGGAGAAGCCGTCTGGCTGTTTGCGATATCTGGGAAATTGATGAACACAATGAGCCTCAGGATATTATGGCACAAGCACAACCTGGGAGAAGTATTCATTCCTGTCATATAACACAGGGTTAATTTGATACAACAAAGGTGAGTTAGCATAATGTAAATAAAGTCATCAGACAGTACAAATTTCTGTTTCTAGCTGAAATAGAGCGTCTACACAGGCAGGGAGTTACAAGCCTGGGCCATAACAGTAGAGGTCACACTTCCACTGTACTAAATGTGGTATTGCTTGCAGGAGGAGAAGTCATGTTAGGTAAGAGCTTGTGCTCCTTGAAATTTACAGTTTTTCTCCTGCTTTTGTGAGAAATTTCCCAATGTATACTTTCAATCATAATAGGCTAGAGAAATAACAAAGGTTTCAGTGTTGCAATAAACTCACATATCTGCAACTTTAAGTTTACAAAGAGTTTATGCATTTTTCTTGCGGTCTGCAGCCACGAAGCTCTGAAAATTAACCCTTTGATACCTTTTGGTACAAAATTGCAACAAACCGCTTCCTTGTCCTTCGTTAATTTCCTTTTAACCGATTTCTTTTTTCATGTATTTGCTTTCATTTCTTCCCATATGTGTATTTATTTTTCAGTCATTTGTTTGTTTTCAATCTTTATATAGATATATCCTATATATGAATGATGGATGAATAGGGCTATATGGTGGTGCAGTTAGTTAGCACTGTGGCCTCACAGCAAGGATGTTGCTGGTTTGAGCCTCGGCTCAGGCGGTGGCCTATCTGTGTGGAGTTTGCATGTTCTCCCCGTGTTAGCGTGGGCTCTCTCCGGGTTCTCTGGCTTCCTCCCACACCCCAAAGATATGCACCTTGGGGATAGGCTGATTAGGGAATATAAATTGTCCTTAGGAATGAATGTGTGCATGTTTTTTTCTGTGTTGGCTCTGTGATGGGCTGGCGACCTGTCCAAGGTGTACCCCACCTCTCGCCTTATGTCAGCTGGTATTGGCTCCAGCCCCCCCACGACCCCATTCATGGAATACATGGTAAATAATTGGTGGATATAATTATTGAAAATCAAAGCATTAAGTGGTTAACAGAATGTAAACATTAGCAAGCTGGCCTTAGTGTTATATCTCATTTAGTATGTTTCTATGGTAACATCAGAGCTAAACAAGGCTATAACATCATATAATGAAGCCAATTTGCTGGTCAAATCACAAAGAAACATCATTGATTACTTTCATTTTAATAAAAATAATTAAATAATTTTAAGTCAAACACAGACAGACAACTTTTAGAGGCTTTAAGTCATATATCTGTTTCTCTGCATTCAAGTCTGTCTGAGAGCTTTTCAATCCTACAGTAAGTGCATCAGAAATCTACAGGAACAGGAGAAACTGGTGTTGAAAAGGAATCTGTATCTGTTTGTCCTCTACAAGAAGGAAAACCAGAGACCATAACCAGTTAGAGTCAATGAGGCCTGTAAGGTCAAGCTGTCTCTCACTGGTTGTAAAGTTATAAACCTGATGAATGAACAAATGAACATGGAGATATATGACTGTGATAGGAAGTTGTCATGTCACAGCCACAGCTAATGGACTAGCCAATGTCTAATACATCTTCTTTCTGGTGTAACAGAATCCTGTTCTGTAATGAAAAACTCATCTGAAGGCAAATCTGAGTTCTTATACTGTAGATCAAAGTACTGAGGTTACACATAACCTAAAAGAACTCGTGTTTAAATTCAGCAAACGAGTAGAGTTCAAATTACATTACATTACATCACAGTCATTTAGCCAACGCTTTTCTCCAAAGTGACTTATATCTGAGAATAAGAACAACACAAGCACTAAATCAAACATAGGACATCATAGATAAGTGCAGTCAAACTGCTGTAGTTGGGCACAGGTGTTGCCTGCAGTGCTAAGGGCACTGAATTTTTATTTTTTAGCCTGAAAAGCCCAATTCAGGGCACTGGACTGCTTTAAAACTAGTGTGTGTTTGCAGTATAGAGAGTGGTCATACTTTCCTTCATTCTTATAATTCAAAGCTGTCCCCAGTGATAACCCTGAAATCACAAACTGCAGAGTTTCATTACAAAGTACTGCAGTGACTTTCTGCAGAGCTCAGGGACAAAGTGCTGAGGCATGGACGTGAATGGCGAAAAAAATGGAACATGACTAAATTACATGATACAGTTGAGTAGTATCTGCAGCCATGTGAGGATCGTAAAATCACACCAAGATATCATCACTGTTGCCCTTTCCTTCACCAAAACTATATACAGGAGTCAGAAGATCTTATGAATGTATCCGAATTGATCTTCTCCGGGACAGATGCGTATAAACAGGACAAAGTTCTCATCACAAGTCACACCTAATAACTTGTTTCTCATCTTGGTTGCTGCTCTGCTATAAGATTTCACGTTATCATCCATCTATTAGATTTACTCTGTCTCTTAAGTATGCGAATACAAGATTACCTGCCCCATCCAAAGTAGATCTCTTCCTCCCTGTCTTTAGCAGGGAGAAACTCACTTCTTAGAAGGTCTCAGGAGGCTTTGACTCCTCAATGGAAAGTTTCCAACTGAGTGCTCAGACACTTCTCCGCAGCATCAGACAGATATAGGAGCATCTCTGTCTGGTTGGGCTCAAAGACTCTCAGCTACATAAGGATCTCCATGTGATTATGTGTCTTAAACTCGGACTAAATCTGCCAAAAAAGCTGATTTAAACCAGAAAAAATACTGTTTTTAACTCTTTATCCATTCAAAGTTTTTTGAGAAATGTATGTGCATTTAGACATGGTGATAAATGACACAGGACATCCTCTCTAACAAATAGGAAGAGCCATGAAGTTTTAAGCTACACATGCGTGTCACATGGAGACAGCCATCACAACAATTCCTGTTTACACGGCCTGATGCTTTAAATACACCCTCGCTCATGTCCCTTTCTTCAGTTCTTAGATAACAGCAGGGAGGAACCAGCAGGTCAATGTCAACCTTTAGCAGCTCTCATCCTTTATTGTGTTTGTCTCTTAAGTAAAGAAAGCACAGATTAAGTCTGCCAGATCACAAAATCTAAAAGAAAAAAAGGAAGACACATTTGACTGTGCTGGCAGCAATGTTACAACAGGTTCAGTCTTCTTGCAGATCTTGATTAAATTTAGCGCCTGACCTGGGTCACCAGTCAAACAAAATCACTCACACACTTGTTGGAACAAAAACAACAATCTATATGGGCTATATAACCTCGAATGATGATTCATTCAGGATGTTTTCTTTTTTTTATTTTCACCACATATCCTATATAAATTTTAATGCATGACTCATTCAGACAGGAGTAGCCTATACATTGCTCTCTCTCTTTCCGTGGTCCCCTTTATCTCTCTCTCTCTTTCTCTCTTTAAATTTACTGACTTATTTCCTCATCCCTCCCAGAGTTCTGCTGAACACCTGCCTTATTTGTTCCTACTGCTTGCTGTTAATTAGCAGTGTGGGCCCCAGTACCCGGTTAAGAGATGAGCCCACTATGCAGGCAGAACAATGAAAGTGCTACTCTAGGTTACAGTATATGGGTGGCACCTGAGCCCCATGTCGACACAGATGTGTCAAACAAAAACCCCTCTCCTCTTCGTTTCAGTGAAGAAACAGGCTGCTCGGTGCTATGAACCCAGCCCATACTGTAGTCTTTTCGGATCACATGCAAGCATGACTGGATAAGACTTTTGTCTCCTCGCAGCTCTGAGGCGGGTCCAATGCGCCCAGCCGCATCACACATCCTCTTACCTTTGTAGGCTACTTCTTGGATCCCGCTTTAGATATTGATAAAGAAGATGCTCCCCTACATATTTGACCAGCCTCGTTCAGCATTGTCCCCCGCTCCTGGCAGGGAGGAGAGCCGCCGCGCAGCCGCTGCCCATGCTCATCACCCGGCACTACAACAGCGCACACACTCGCCTCGCATTGAGCCAAACTCACCACGCCTTCGCCCGCCGCCGGCTATTATGTGAACAAGCCCCTCACTCCCTCCCACCGCCGCTCCCTGCCTACCCCCCCTCTCCCTCCTCTCATCCAGCAGATGCCGGCCGGCCTGGTTTTCAGTGGATCCCCACAATAATGAAGTGATGGCCTGAAGGCTGTCTGTGCTGCATCCCTTCCTATCAATTCAACTGTTCGGTCAGCGACGTTTCACTTCGCATGAGATTAAATTCTGCTTTTGTTTGCCTTATTTGCCCCCCCCCCCCCCGCCCCACCCCCCAAAATCATTCATTACAGCATTTTAACAATATATTAATGAAAAGAAGTGTATACTGTCTTCTTTACTCCAGCTTACATCATCACATTTAATCCTTTTATCACTCATTTGGATTTTTTTGTCCTGAGTTGCTACCATAGCAACTACATCCCATCTTGAGGTCCTCATTTTAAGCATTCAGAAAAATAAGTAAAATGTTTAGATTTGGTTGGGACTTCAGTAAATATGTCATCCTTATCTCCATTAAGCTATGAAAATGATCTAAAACAAAACAAGCAAAACATTAGAATACCTTTGACATGTACTTTATATATATATATATATATATCATCATAGTTTTATTATCTTCTAACTTGTCTTTTTTTATCTGAAAGTTTACCTTTAGACATAAAAAACCAAGGTTGTGCAATCAAATCTTGCATTTTTATTATTGTGTTGCACTTTTTTCAGTGTTAACTAAAGTTCTTTGCATGATTTACAGGTTGCTTTTTCTATTTTTTTGATCGAGTGAATTGACAAGATATTTAGCATCTTATCAGCATGACTTTCTAATTTTTTAGCATTTAAAACAAAAGTTACAAACCATGGGAAATGTCCACCCAAACATCTGTATATTTACTTGCATATTTGACCTTCCTCACTCGCTGCAGGCAAGTAGATTTATTAATTAGCACCGACAGTTTAGAAGGGGATATTTGGAGTATGATCTGGACTCCAGGGCTTATTTTTAGCTCCATTTTTGAAGCTCTTTACAGTCAAACAAGTTGACCTAAATGAAATGTGGGTCAAACTCAGTATTCTCAAAACCAAATTTGCATGTTGCCTGAATCCACATAGAAAAAGATAATAATAAAAAAAGAAAACAACAACAGCTCCTTCACAACCTTTGTTTTTAAAATTCACTGCTGGCTCTGCCTGTTATGCAGACGCTTCTAAGCAAATATAAAAACCAGTTAGGTGCCTCTCATTAAATCAGCAAACCAGCAGCAACTGTACTGTTATATCCTTTTACACATCATCCAACATCCTTAAGAAGAACATAACACACTGTTGCTGCACGCTATTCATTACTGCTCAGGAGTGACGACAATGCTAAAATATTCATTTCTCTTTTTCATTCTCGCTCACCTGATAGTTTTCCAAAAGAAAATGATACCAGTCTTGTACAAGTATTACAATTAGTTGCATTCATTTAAAAAAAAAAAAATGCAGTGAACTTCAGGGTCACAGCATGTATGCAGAAAACCTTGTTGCCTGCCAACAGTGCCAGGCTTCCCCATAGAAAGTCCCCCACCACACCACCCTCTTGCTCTTGGATTTCTGACACCATGTATCTCATTAAGATCCCCCCAAACCATCTGTCCTTCGAGTCTCCTTAAAAAAAGTGCTAACATACACAAAAGAGCATGTTTCCCTCATTGCCCCTTTTACCCTCATTAGGAATTAGACTTTGTCATCAATAGCAAACTGTAGATTTAATCCATTCTGAGACATAGTACATTTAGTGAGTCATCTATTTTTGTAATTGCAGTAATGTAAACATTTTTTCCACAAACACTGTGATTGATAGAAAATAATAATGCAACATGTTCCTTCTATAATTTTTTTATGTTTCACATTTCTATTCCTGCTGCATGCAGTTAACTAAGAAGTGCACATGTATTTTTAATGCAGTGTTTGCTGTGCATGCAGCTTTTAAACACTGTAGTTGGTAGAAGTTTCAAGCAAATGCCCCCCCATCCCCCACCACACCATTGATAAATTAAAAAAAAAAGAAGTAATGAACAATATTAATTATAGACACAAAGATGACATTTGAAAAAATATAAATAAAGAAAAAGATCCACCAATAATATCCATGAAAACAGTGTGTCTTGTCTCTATAAGCACAACCTAGGTAAGGTAAGAAAAGCAATGTCCACTTCAAACTGATTAACTTGTTGGTAGTTGGTTATTTTGGAATAAAGTCTTTTTGTTTCCTCAGAGCAAACTGATCAGTATCCTGCACACATTACTGTCCAAACACTCTGCGGCTGAGGACTGACTAACATTTGAAAGGAAAGCTGTGACTGAAAACAGAGATAACTGTTCACACCTGAGCAGAACCAGTTTCCTTTACTGTTGTACAACATTTCAGCTCATGTTCTGTTGTTAACCACAAATGTTTGCACTTGCTGTGGGTGATTATGATGGTAAATCTGCACATCACTGTTTACACAGTGATATGGTAGACTTTATTATCATGCACCTGTTTTCATTCTGTGTTGGAACATGGTCAGTGGATATTTGAGTGACGCAGCATAAGAGTCTGCTGTTTTTTCCCGGTATAAAGTTTGACAGCGTATATGAGCAGCCAAATGCACTCTGTGGCAGCAAGATTAAAGTGTTTTTTTTTATATTTCTTTATCCATGCTGAGGTGCATACTTATTGAGTAAAATGTTTAAGCCTCATTCAGCATTTTAACTGGTTGAAGTGGAAATAATTATAAGAAATGCTTCAGTTCTGAAACATGTTTCAAATGATGATTAGATGTTTTGTACTGATTATTTGTATGTTTAATGATGCTTAATGATTTGTATGTCTTATAATGTGTATGGCATATGTATACTTTTAATCACTTATCTAGAATGTATATTAATTAATATACTTTTTAATTATTAGTTAGATTTGAGAAAAATGAAAAGACAATATTTCTGTCCAAAGATCTCAAAATCTCTGTTATGATTTGTTGGAATGTTAGACAGCTTTATGTCCATGGAAACAAACTATCTGGAGTAATTTTTACTATGTTTTTGGCCCAGAAAAAGCCCAATTATTAATAATTTTATGAATAAGGATGATTTTATATTAATTTATAATGAATAGAAAAATAGAACATTCATAATATAATTATTATTGAAATAATAATGCACTTGCGAAATAATAAAGGGCATTGTACTCCACACAAATACCAAGGGGTCTCCCACAGCTGGGGGCACTGTGTAGCAAGTGTCTTTGTTCACCAGGCTGAAACATGCAGAACAATGTGTGTGTATGTGTGTCTAGTTTATTGTTTCTTGCTGTTTTCTTAAGTCTGATACAAAACATTGTAGCACTTGTATTATATCTCCTGATTTGAATGTGTATGTGTGTGTGTTAGCTGAACTTGTAGACAGACAATTCTTCTCAACTTTTAATTATATGGTTTAATGGGTTTATTATTATTATTATTATTATTATTATTATTATTATTATTATTATTATTATTATTATTATTATTGTTTATTATTATAATTTCATGAGTTTTTCAACAACAATACATTTGCACTCACTCCATCATGTTACATAAGTTAAACACGTTGATGAGATGCAGGATTATGTCAGACTGAACCTGCTAAATTTCCATTTAGCATCAGTAGACTAACAACATTGGCTTTCTTAGCATTATACTGCCCCTTTGTGGTGGCCCGTCTGAGGAGGTTAAAAGAAAAAAAAAGCAAGGTTGGGTTGCAATGGGAAGCTTATGGGACTGTCAGGAAAAGAGCAGCAAAGTTAAATGCATGTGAACTTAATGGACAATAAAAAAGACTGATGTATAAGCAGAGACTAAGTTTAATCAACCTTGAAACGTAATTGTTAACGCAGTTTAAGTGTGTTTTTTATGCACATGTGAACATTTGGTCCAGAACAAACAACCACATACTTCAAAGAGATACAGTCTATCCTTAGTTTGTCCTCATGATGTAGTGTTTAATCTTTGTAATGACTGAGCATGACATCATCAGTGGTCATACTTTGAGTCTGGAGTAGTTTTCAGTGTCAATCTACACATGTATGCTTTTCACATCAGCATAATAACCAAAACAGTTGAATTTGTTTATTTTTCCTGTCATGTACTTGTTTTAATTGTGTTTTTACTGCTTAAAAACGATTCCAGAGTCACAGATATAGAGCTTTACTTTTTTCATTCAGGTAACATTAATAATCTGAATGTAGTTATCCGAAAAAATACCTATTTAATTTAAAAATTTTAATGCATCAGAACACAAAAGAACAATATGGTCCTTAAAGATTACTTAATTGGTAAAGTCATTGAATACAACCTGAACTAAACAATAATTCACTGCATATCATGCCATAGCATTATCTATTTAAGCACTGTGCAGAAAATATCAAAGTATACATTTACTTTGTTTCCATATTTGGAGAGCAAATAGCAGGAGGTTTTAATCAAATATATTTGATCATCGGTGTCAGAACCTAAAGTTTAGGGTGTTTGCTGGTCAGGACCGTTTAGGTGTGTTTTAACACAATATTAAGTTATGTTAATAAGTAATGTTAAGTTAGTAATGTTAATGTGAAAAACATTAGCAATGATTTTAGAGAAGCAGCCCAACAATCTGGAAAAAGTTATGAAATTATCCAACATATTGAGGTCTATTGACAATGAGAACAAGTGAAAAAAGTCAAGTTAACTAACAAAATGTACCTGGCAATTATCAGGTTCTCTCATTAGTCCTATGCAAAGTGAAAAAGGCAGATACCTAAACACACATACAGTGATTACTTCAATGAATTGCTGCAATAAGTAACTATACAAATGATTGAATTATGAATTGCATTTAGCTGTGTTGTTTAGATAATTTAGTGTATCATCTCAGTTTTTAATCTAATTAATAATATATCCATGCTGTAAAAAGAATAATTTTCGCCTCATGAAAATGAGGTTGAAACGTTAACACTTGAATTTCACTGTGAGCTGTGTAAATTCAGCCAATCAAAACAACGCTGACATTAAGAACGCGGAAGCATTTTGGTACTTGTAGTTTTTTCCATCCAACAGCCCGTTAGCCACAACGTGTTAGCTGCTGTGGAGGACTACAGAGCTCCGGGTCCTGGACAGAGGCGGCTTGCGTTGATAGTTGGTTGCTACTCAGAGAAGTACAGCGGCAAAAACATCGCCCGGCGGCTTTTTATTTTGTGACGTTTTGTGGTTTTCAAAAGTTGACATCTGCAACTATGCAGTCCGAATCGGGAATTGTCCCAGACTTCGATGTCGGAGAGGATTTTCAAGACGAGCCCAAAACGTACTACGAACTGAAGAGTCAGCCACTGAAAAACAGGTCAGTTCTTTGGTCTGTGGACAGTTATTTCCCACGCTGGAGAGGTTTTGGTATTTAGGTGATAATTGCGCCGCAGACTTTCAGAGAGTTGTCCGGAACCCGAGCATGTCCGAGGCTTCCCCGGTGCTGTGGCTGGTGCTGGTCCCAGCGCTGATGTCCGGAGTGGGGTTGGAGTTGCCTCTCATTCCGTGTGATTATCCTGCAGGCATGAAGTTATGCAACATTTTGGGTGTTGTCTTGTCAATATCAACTTCAAATATTAGCTTGTACAGGAACAGACAGCTCAGAGTTTAGTGAGATGCTGTTCAGCCTCACTTGTGTTGATGGTTTATGCTTTTAAAACATAATGCATAGTTGGTTGTAATTGAGTTTAACGAAAATCTTTTTAAATTTTTATAGGAAATCTTGCACTATAGCAACATCCATTGGCTTTTTAAATAAAAAATATTGACGTTTTTTTTAAGACAGCAGTAATTTGTCAAATATTAATATGTTAGAAAGGAAAACTGACATTAAAAAATCTAGATGCCACATTTTTTTAACGGAGTTTTTGGCATCAATTAAGTAAATCAGGAGCCAGAAACAAGTCAGGAAATTGTTTTAACAGTAACCAGCTATTAATTAAATGTTTGGCTGGTTTATTAACTTTATTTAGTGTTAAGATGAAGTGAAAGTTCAAGAAAGTGCTGCTTTAACAAAAACAAACAACCCTGTTACAGGACTGACCAAATTTCCAGCTTTGGGTGTCTGAGGCCTATCCAAACAATCTACTACACTTTGCTGAGTCAGGTCTGTGTCGTCTGATTTTCACCTTTCACCCTTTTTCTGAGATTGCTGGAGAGTGAGCACAATGTCTTATGAGTCCATTTGCATGTAAAATTCATATTTGTAGTAGTCTGATGAGGCTAAGAGTTTTCCAAAGACTTTGGTCAAAATTATGGAAAATGTACTTATTTGCTTTCCTAATTAGAGTTAAATGAGAAGAAAACACACAAAAAAAACAGTTTCTGAAAAATCTAGGAGCTAGTTGACGTGTAAACAGGCAGAAACAGATGGCCCGATTCAGTGCAGCCATCTTAACATTACAAACGAAACGCACAGCAAGCACTTCCCAAGAATACCGAGCTATCCCTTTTAAGGAAAAGATCGTCCGACATCTTGCCTTGACTGACAATAATCTGTCTAATCTTAGAATTTAATGGCTGTGAAGCAATTCGGCATCTGTTATGAGATGTGTGCTAAATATAGATAATTAGAAGCACTGTCCTATTTTTAACTTGTAATGCAATAATATGACTTCTCTCTAGGGGAGTTTTATGCAGAGTGAAACACTTAGGAGTTTTGATATGTGTGATAATGATGAGTAATACACGCATTAACGGAGCAGTGTCAGATTTGTCTCTGTCTTGCGTCAACGCCCCGTTGTAAGGGCAACCTCATTGTCAGGGTTAGACAGACACAGGACAGTACACTACTGTCTTTAGACAAAGCAGATTTTCCTGATGCTGCTTTTCTCTCCCTCGTTCTCCATATTTTGCAACGGATTTGTCGTCTACCTCCTTATCTCTCTCTCTTTCTCTGCAGTTTGGAGAGAAGAACCATAATCCTTAACAGACCTAACCTTTATCCCAGTTCTGCATTTTTCCAAACTAATGTTTTCAATTTCTTCATTAGTGAAAATGTCATTACACTGTTTCCCGTCTGCATCTGAGCTGCCATCGTGTTGCTGCAGACTGGGCCGTTGCAGCCGTGAATCCCAGTCTGAAACAAGTTTCTGTGCTTGATTGCTTCACTTCACTTAAATAAGTTGTCAAAACCTTTTGTTTGTTTCAAATGAATATATCCCACTTCCTCTTCCCATCACATGACGATGACCCAGCATAATAATAGTCACGATGACTGTGTTGTGAGGCATTATTGCACACAGTGTATATAATTAGTCTTATTGATAATTGGCTTGCTTGATGTCTTGAAATAGCTGCTTCAGCTTGTTCTAAATGTGAAATCTTAAGGTGTGACAGTGCCATCTCAGCCTTCGCAGATCAGATTTTGCTTGGATGATGCATGCTGACTACTCCATATGATGTGCCAGACTTTTTGTGCCATTAAACAGATGTGAGAGACGGCAAGCTTGTCTTCTATGCAGTGTAAATAAGCTGCATAAATTTTACAGTGGAAGTGTCATGTTTGAAACTGAGTTGGGGATTCTTTTGCAAACTATAAATCAAAGTTGGGGAAAAAAGTTTTAGTAGTCTTGTCTGATGTAGTTCTGGTTTCCTGTTATATTTAATAGTTTCTTCCCCCTGTTTTCTGTTTAGCTTCTGTTTAGCTACACCTGGTTTGATTTGCGTCACCTGCTCCTTGTTAAGTCCCCTGTGTGTGTTTATATACCTATTGGTTGTACCAGTTAAATTGCATTTGATATCTTATTTTCACTTGTTATGTTACTGTCATGTTCCCCATTGATTTTGGAATTCAAAACATATTTCTCACTGATCTGCTTCCTGCTGCAGCAGCTTTAATCCACATCTTCAATGAACCTTAACATTAAATACACAACCCAAAATGATAGAATATTAATCTTAATGATAAACTTAAAAAATATTTCAAACATAAACATGCTTTTCAGTCTGTGTTTATATGTATATATATATATATATATATATATGTGTATGTATAAGTGTGTGTGTGTGTGTGTGTGTGTGTGTGTGTGTGTGTGTGTGTGTGTGTGTGTGTGTGTGTGTG
>JBAMHX010000015.1:5810802-5829293 GCA_037177515.1 Pseudomugil tenellus
GTGAAATAAGTAAGACATTGAAAACAGTACCAGCATTTAGACTTTTTACTAGTTCTCTTTGGGATATTTTCTTTTAAAATGTTTAAAATACATAAACTGTATTTTTGTTTTAAACAGTCCTGGGATGGAATCATTTTAAACAGGCAGCAAAAAGGTTAAATAGTTATGGATTCATTAGTTTTTCTGTTACATTCGATATTGTGGTATCTGTCTCTTAGCAGATGATTCATTATGTATATGATTGCATGGCGCACCATATTGTACAGCTACAGTACATTCATGTACAAAGCAACTTTATGTTGATATAAAATAATTTGGCTCTTGCACCCTGTCAGCATGCAGGGATGCAAGCACCATGACAACAGTGAACAATATTGATGTTTTTCTTTTAATCTCATAAGCACAGATACTCTTGAGTGTTAATCCTTGCATTGTGTCTAGAAAGTAACGCAACCTGTAGAAACCTTCATTTAATTTTCATTCTAATTTACCTCTAACTGGGTTTGTTTGTAGTGCATTTAAATTGGTTTGATTAGTGATGCTGTTGAACTTTTCACATTGAAACCTTTATTCTAATGCATATTAGGGATTCTTCTGTTAAAAGTATTTTTCTGGTTACGCTGTTGATGTCAAAGGGTCGTTCCAAGGAGTTTTATTACACTGTTTTTCAGGCCATTTACATAATTGTTTGCAGAGTTATTTGACTCTTTTCTTGCCATTGTTTTTATTGTTTGGTTGCGTTTTGGAAAATGTTTTATTGCATGACTCGAGTGCAAGGCCTGCTGTACATAATTACTGGTCTAGACATGCTGCTTCCCATTATCATTGATTTGGTTGCTAGTGACTGCTTCCAGGGACTGATGCCAGCTCCAGCAACACGGTGTGTGTCAGTGTACATTCAGAATCACAGAGAGGTTGTGTTGAGAGGAGGACATCTCCTGTATTTCAGTGAGGATAAAAGGTAGAGGATTGTCAGAAGCAATCAGTTTGCAGGACTGTACTTCATTTTTGTTTTGTTTTTTGTGTTTTTTTGTTTGTTTTTTTTGTCATTTTCATTATTACACCAGATATTTTTTTCATATTGCTCTTGTCTTACACTTCCTTTTTTAGATTTTTTATATTAAAATCCTTCTATGTTCATGTTTTATACTACTAAGAAATGCAACTATGATGGAAAACACACATAAATTAGAAATTCAAAAGTAATTCCTCCTCTTCTATAGAGAGGTCAATTTCTGATTTGGCAAACAAACAAAAAAGAAAATTGGACTGAAAAATGTTGAATATTGAGTATTTATAGAGATAAATAGAATATTTTTTAAAGCTAACTTAAGAATAGCATGTATTGAATTGTCTTATGCAAAAAGGATCAAACTGTTAATTATGATATTTTCAAATTTAACTCAGATTTGAATATAAATCCAGATTTCTAATGAAGGACATTAAGTCTAAACATGCATATAAACTACTACACACATTCAAACATTAAACCGAATGAACAGTAGGTAATGCTTTTATTACTAACATCCATTTATGTTTTGAAATAAAATAAAATAAAAAAAACAACTTTATTTATCCCTTTCCAGGGAAATTTTAAAAAAATCTTATTTAACAGGGCTGCATCCTCACGCAGATAAAAACAATCTTTATTTGCCTGTGACATTATGGAGATGACAACACGACTACAGCTTCCGTTCGACACACGTCGACACGTGTTTCTAAGTGAAATACTATCTGTGCGGTTTCACACAGCATGCTGATGGATGGTGTGTTTCCAGTGGGGCATTGGCTTTCTCCTTTCCTCTGCTGTTGCTCTGCACGGGGCTGGTCCTCTGCCTCGGACTCTGTGAGGCGATTGGAGATTCCAGGCCAGGCCCTGGAGCCTCCCCCCTCTGACACACTTTCAGCGCTGCACCACCAGCATGACTTTCACTGCTCTCCAAGGGCGGGTAGTGCACCTTCAGGAAAAAACAAACAAATATGGAGGCCGTACGAGTGCAAGTGTACAGACCCTGCTCATTTGACTGTCTGTGAGTATGGCTCCTAAGCATCTGTGATATTGTTGCCGTGAAGTAAGACGTGACTTTGGAATGTGTGTGTGTGTGTGTGCAACCCTTAATGTACAAATCAAGGACAGTCTGGGAAGTAGATGCACTAAAAACTATACAAGACTTTTCACTATGCAAATTGAATATAATCATGTTTGCAGTTGGTTACTGATTTATTATTCACATCTGTTTAGGCAAAGTTTCCAATTAGATCTGATTAAGAATGTTTCTGGAGTCAATAGCAACCAAAAACGCTTCTTAAAATAAAACTTTAAAATGAGTTTTTTTTATTTTATTTTGTTAACATGCATAGATATGTGCCAAGCAATCAGCAAGACAAGTTTATTTGCGTAGCACGTTTCATACAAGATGATTCAAAGTGCTTTACACAAACATAATAAGAGTACATTGCATCTGCATGACAGAACGTTTGCCTGATTTTAGCTCTGATCAGACTTTTGCTGCCCAGCTGAATGTTGCTACTCACCTTCTCTTCTCTCCTCAGAGCAAAATTGATTGATGTTGCTTTTAGGTTGCTTTGTGTCATTAAATCCTGCTTCAGATTCAGCCTCACTAATGGTGGATATGATGGAGCAGCAGAGTGAACACAATTAGACGAATCATGAGTTGTGGTGGGTGGGACTCGTAAAGACTGTACAGCCATTGTTTTTTCTTTCCCCTCTTCACGATACACACAAACCAGAGAGGGAGGTGTGCACACATGCAGGAGCGAAAAGGTTAAAAAGAAAAGACAAAAGAGGTTTTTATGTGTTTCAGGCAACACTGGCATAATTCCACTAAACAGTGAAAATGAATAAACTTAGAGAGAGGGAGAGACGCTCTGAGGGTCGCTTTTGTTTCAGCCCATAATATAGCAAACAAATTAACTGGTAAGATATAAATATATTTCAGCTCTTTCAAGGAACTGGGGAATCATCAACCTCTGACCCAATGTGAAACTTTCCATTGTTTCATAATGTGATTTTTG
Organism: Pseudomugil tenellus; assembly: GCA_037177515.1. Taxonomy (NCBI): domain Eukaryota; kingdom Metazoa; phylum Chordata; class Actinopteri; order Atheriniformes; family Pseudomugilidae; genus Pseudomugil; species Pseudomugil tenellus. The sequence continues at coordinate 5,813,839 of JBAMHX010000015.1, forward strand.
TAAAATTGATTTACTTTACTTTATTAAATAACAGTTCAAAGCAGATATCTTGAAATTGGTGTGATAACCTTCAAATAAACTGCTGACCAAAAATTCCAAAGACAGAGTTTGTGTGAGGTTATGACGCTTGTCATAGAGATGAGTTCAATGTTATGTAGTGACCCCATTATGTATGATGTCCACAAGAGGGAGCTAATTTATGCTTTTTTTTCTATCCATACACATGTCCCCTCTGGTATCTAAATCCTTCTGGGACATAACCATCATCACATTAAAAAATAAAAATAGAACATTGATTTGCATCTTCAACAACTGGCTTATGTGCATGTTAGCTTGTCACAATTAGCAGCTGAAAGCAGTTACCAAGTTAGTTTAGCTAACATGCTAAAACTATGAATGTCATCATCATAACCACTAACGGCAGCAGATACTGTGTTTGCTCTAACTGGCTGGGAGGTGGACACTAACAGTTCCTCTTTTGTATTTGGGAGTGCTGCTTCACCTTCGGGTTGTTGTTGTGTTAGTGTTGAGAAAGAATGTGCTCTTTCTCTGATTGCCCGGAGGGATGTGAAGATGTTTAGCCAAAGAGTGGCTACTGAAACACTAACATTGCTGCATCACTGCACGTCTTTGTGATGATGTGCAAGTTTAAACTGGAGGAGCACCTGTATGAAAGATTCCTGTGCAGAAATGTCGTGCAGTATTGTTTTTAGTGAGTTGAACAATATCTCTGGAGCTTCCATGTTTGTGAAGCTTTGTGTACAAAATAGTAAATACAAAGTGTTTTCACTTTGATTCTACTATTAAATGATTGAAAATGCTTGTTTAGCTGCTAATTTAGCATTTAGAACAGATTAGGCTCTCTTGTTAATGTATGGTGTCAATTAAAGGGAGATTGCGTTAGCTTTACTCGTTCAATATACTATACTACACTAAAATATTAGACAAAAAATAATCAATGGATGTTAAAAAAAAGGATTATTATAAAAATATAAAAATGCAAAACATCAAGCAGAGTAAAATAACACTTTTTAAATTGAGAAAATCTGGGCTACATTTGCGGATAGTGAAAGGAGAATGTATTAAATGTTACTAGTAATTACTTCAGAATGATATTAGACATTTCTATTGGGCATACATGTATATTAGTTTTCTGTTTATGATTTATTTGGATTTGGAAAATATAGTCTACTTATCACCTTTCAGAGTCTTCTGAAAATTGTTTTTATAAAATGATTATGAATTATCCACTATTCTTATCTTATATTTGTGTTGGCTTTTATGTTGCAGATTTACTTGTTCAGTTGTTGTTATTATAACTTATAACTTACTAGATGTTATTTTCCTCTTAAAATGCCATTTTTTTAAACAAAATAAAATAAATTTAAAAAATGCTAGCCAGCATGCTGCTATCTTGCAGTTTTGGATGTAAATATGTATGTATGTACTGGAACATTTCTGAAATCAAACATTTACTTCAATACGTTTGTATAGCACCAGTCATGACACAATCGCATCACAACACTTAAATAAAAATCAAATAACCTACTATATACAAATTAAAACCCCATCCCCTACATAATATGGATTAGTCTAATTTTATCTAAATTTGTTTATATGAGCGATTTAATGAAAAAATAATTACCTAGCCAAAGATTGCTTCACTTTCAATTAACTTTGGCATCCTGTACATGCATGGGGAGGCGGCGGGTGACTGCAGAAAAGAAAAACAGGAAGGCACACCTCCAGCAGAACCAGGCTCAGGAAGGGGTGGACAGCTGCCTTGATCAGTTGGGAATGGAGAGAAAAGGCAAGAAAGATCAAAGCATTTTTATTTGTATGGCACATTTTATGTACAGCGCTTTACATAGATACATTAAAAACATACAGCATTCAAAACAAAAGTTAAAAGTATAAGTATAAAAGTATAAAGAAGAAAAAAGTTACAGTGCGAGGAATTAACGGGTATTTTCATAAAAGATGACAAAAATAGAATTTAAACTTGATTTTTCAGCAGACTTGCAGGTTTCTGGGAGCTTGTTCCACATGTGAGGAGCATAAAAACTGAACACTGCCTCCGTGTTTGGACTCTGAGTCCCGATGACCTGAGGGATCTGGTAGCTTTCTAATATTTAGTCTTCATTTAACTAAAGGAAGTTCTGGCACATCCAATCTTTAATTTGATCAATGCATTTGATCAGAATTGGATTTGGACTACAGTGTCTTGGTGGGATGATTGTGTAGATTTGTGTGATGTCATTGTAAGTAAAGTTTTGTTTTGGTTTTTCATTATGTGAGCAAGTGTGAACATGTAGCTCAGGGCTACTCAGTTTGGTCCTACAAGGGACTTGTAGTTCCAACATACCTGACTTCTGAGTCACTGTTCAACACCTGGGAGGCTGTTTGATCCATTTAATATGATTCAGGTGTGCTGAAGCAGGAATACATGGAAAAACCTGTTGGATTTAGGCCCTTGTAGGACCGAATTGAGCATCTGTGATGTAGATGTTTAACATAAGTGGGCCCAAAATGGAGCCTTGGGGAACTCCACGAGTTATTTTAATTCCCTCAGATTAGTAGTTATGCATAGATTCAAAGTAGCTCCTGTCTCTATAATAGTACTCAAACAATCCATTGCTGTGCTAAACAGTTCTACCCAGTTTTTGATCTAGTCAAGGCAGATGTCCTGGTCAAACGTGTCAAATGCAGCACTGAGATTCATTAGTCAATAAGCACAAGTTACCAACTGAGAAAGAAAAAGAGAAGCATGAATTAATGTTAACATTAATATAATATTATTATACACAGAGACTAAGGGGTAAAAAGAGAAAAGCACAGGGAGGAGCTCAGTGCAGAATGAGAAAACATGTCGTATAAACCTAGCAGTTTAACTAAAGGAATGGACAAGGATCCCCCAAGCCAGCACTCCCTGTAAGCTGTATCAAAAAGGAAAGTTTAAGGTATAATCTTTTAGGTAAAGAAGCTGCCAACATCTCTGGTTAGCAGCACTAATCTCTGAGCAAAGTGCTCTGGGGGAAAGTATAGAACTATGGATTCATTACGAAAAAATGGATCTTGGATATTAGGAGCTTTATATGTCAGTTGAAGAATTTTAAATTGGATTTGGGATTGAACCAAGGAGCCAATGAAGCCGAAGCTTACATTTAAAAAAAAAAACCCTCTGGTGCTAACTTTCCTCAGAGCCCGCACGCTGCAGCATTTAGGATCAGAGCATTAGTGGGACTGTCCAATGAAAATGAATTGCTGCAGTTTGAAGTAACAAATACATCTCAAACAGTGAAGCTGATTAAATAAAGAATAAAAGCCAAAGATTTTCTGGCAGTAAAAATAAAGAGTTTTAACATTAGATCCATTGACTTTGTTTGAAATTTCTCAGATGAAAGGAAACACAAGTCACACAGACAGAGGAATTAAGCATATGAACACTAAAACCTGATTCTATGGTCTGTGCAAAGTACAAAGGAACAGCAAAGAAAAAAGGAATAGCTCTCCAATTACTGCTTTATTCTAACAGGATGCTAAAACTCAGCTTTTCTTTTGCCATTGAAGACTTTTTTATCCTAAATCTTGCATATCAGTCATAAAAATGTTTTTGTTGGTTATCTAGTGCATAGCTCAGTCTGTGTGGTGTTCGACCAACAGATATCCGCAGTGTTATGGTAGGTTAAAGGCTCAACACCCAGTGAATACGCTGCAGACCGAAGCCGTCTTTGAGTGCACTGGCTAATTAGTACGATTACTGCACAGCTGGATTGACCAGACGTTTTACTGGGTTTTATCAAAAGGATCACTCACTCCATGAAGGCTTCATCCCGACAACTTCTGCTTCAGCAGAGTCTCTCTATTTTAGGACCTCAGAACACAGTCTGGGGAGTAAGCGTCTAAATTTAAGAGTGGGAAAACTGAAGCAGCCTTTTCTCAAGTCTTCCTCTTTTTATGGTGGTTTTTTTTTATCTGCAATTGTTACAACGCCATTGTGAGTTCAGCGACTGCTCTCTGCTATCAGAATTATATTATAGCCCATTCTTTACTGATTGCATTGATAGGAGAGTAAGTTTAGCTTCCATTTCTGTTCACGAAGTAGTTTAATCTGCGAAACATGAGACAGTTGTTGACTATACCTGATAGAAAAGCAATTGACAAAACAGGTTACGAAAATAGATCAACCAGCCAGTCTGTCAATTAATTTTTGCAGCTCTACAGACAGGACTTTTCTTTTGATCGCAGCCCCCTCAGTCATCCTTGCGGCCTGTTTACTTTCATCATGTTTAAGTCACCCGCCCCTACATCCTTTTCTAGCTTTCCTGCTCTCTTTTTGCTTGACCTCTCGGCCACGTTTGACCTCAATCTACCCTCTTTCCACTATCACTCGCCATCTTTTGGCCTCTGTTCACCTCAAACTCTCTAATCGGTCTTTGGCTTTCTTTTTTTCCCCTTTGTGACCATTCATTTGCCAATCTCTCCCCCCCATCTGCAGCAGCCCAACTGACCAGCACCGTTCCTCCAAGCCCCCGCTGAGCTCCTCGGCCATGACATCACGCATCCTGCTGCGGCAACAGCTGATGCGGGAACAGCTTCAGGAGCAGGAGCGGCGGGAGCAGCAGAGACGGCAATCCACCCAGTACCCACAAACCACAGCAACCCAGACCCCTGCCATCAATGTCAGTGTCCCCGCCACTATACCACCTGCTGCACAGGTGCCAATGGAGGTACTCAAGGTAAGAAGCATGGATATATTTTCTCAGGGAAGAGGAGATATGTTTAATTAGCAGCATAAAGTTTCCATCTCTGGAAGTTGTATGTGTCACAGCTGCAGCCTGAATGGTCCCACTGTATTTATAGGTATTGGTGACTCGTGTGTAGACAGTCGGGCAGTTGTGGTTTTACTATGTCTGTGTGTAAAAAAAAAAAAAAAAAAAAGAGCATAGGGGTGAGTGAAGTGTGTTAAAATGCGTATATGGGGATTATCTTTCCTGAGAGAATTCCTCTTTAATGCATGCTGTGCTTCCAGCCATTTGGATTTAGCCATCTTTAATCCTATTTGCTCAGCTACATTCACATCTTTTCATAGCTTTGATTCCCTGGCAGTCCGAGAGACGAGAGACTGTTAAGATTTGCTGTACAAGTAGAGAGTATTGTGTTTGACCGTACATTTTCCCCAACACATTTTGGTAAGTTTAGCCGTTTCCTTGTTTTTCTATTTCAGACACGCTGAAATGAAATATTGACTGTAGTGTGTTGTGTTGCGTTGTATAAGTTGCGTAAATGGGAGCGTGTTTTTCTGTGACGGACATTTGATGTGCTTTTGCTGCTTTTTGAACATAACTAGTTTCTTTTGAATAATTTCTGGGCCATGTTTTCAGAATATTTCATTTAGTGTTTTGCCATGTTTTTTGTCAAATCGTGTTGTCCGTTAAGTCCTTTTTCTTAAAGTTTTGCACATGCAGATAGGTTTTTAGGATTCTTTTAGCTGGTTTTGACAAAACGGATAAAAATGTGTGTTTCTGCTTACTTGAAAAATTATGATTTTACATTATAAGTATTTTATTATGTGGAGTTTTTGTCTTTACTCTTGCATCAGTGTGTAATTTTATATCTGTTCACATTTTTCTGTTTGTACGTTGACATATTTGTAAAACACAAAGGAACGTTTTGTCCATTTTTTGTGTCTATCGTGTTGTCTTAAAGGCAAAAGTTACATTCATTGATTGCATTAATGACTTTGGTGTCAATGTTAAACCTTATTGTTAAAAAGTCTGAATTCCTCCTACTTTAAACCGACTTGGTTCCTTTTGTTTGCCACCATAGAAATTATAGTAAATAACAACATGTCACACATTATATATTGCAATTTAATCATATAGCTGCTGTACAGGCAGTAGATCAGAAGGTAAGACGGCTGTCCTCTTAAACATGGAAAGATCCATTTGTGGACTTATGGTTATTAACCAGAATTACCCAAATACAATTACTTACCCTATTTCCCTCCAAAACTATTCCTTTCTACATCTAAACCAGGTTTATAATCAATTTGCACACATTAGGACTATTTCTGTGGTTTCCTTGTTGCTTACTGACACTATAACCACTGTAATGCAGCTTAATTTACAGTCACAAATTCTCCCCTGATGCCTCTGCCCCGCCCCAAAAACCTGTGTTCTACCTCTGCTGTAGATCCTAAGTAGCCGTTGAGCCCGCTCGCTGAAAAAGACGAGCTTAAAGTATTGAAGATGTGAATTTTTCTTAATAAACTGTAATTAAATACTGTATAAAAATATGAGCCACGAGGAAATCTGACTGAGTTAAATCCATCTGCAGCACATTTGGAGATTTCACGCTTTCTTGCTCACCCACACTTTCATCACCCTGGATGTGTGTGGCATGGGCCAGCAGTCAGGCACAAATACAGTATAGCTATTCAAAACAACACTCTCCCCAACCAGCATAAACATTACTTACTCTCTGTAATCTGCTGCTCTTTGAGAGGTTTAGGACGCCCCCACCCTGAACCCCTCACCCTGAATAATACATCAAATTAGAGTAGTTACGCTGCTTTGGCCCAGAGCTTACAGACATTCTTCTTTGACTGGAGTCCTCAAATGAAAAGGCCATTTCAGCTCGGCGCTGTTTAGCTGGGTTAACCTGCTCCCCTGTCTGTGGATAGATTAGCGGAGTCCACACAAAGCTCAGGGGTACCAGGCAGAGCTGCTGCACCTCAGAAAGTGCAAACATTAACCTCAGATGAGTTTATCTAAAGACTGATTGGACCCTTAATTAACCAAGTGACCTCTGACCTTGTGGGGAATAAGTAAGGGATCAGTTTAGGGATCAAGACAAAGGCGAGCTCGGCCTTACCACACACCGAATGCTAATTCAGTGAAGAATGCGTCTGATTAGCTCCCACTGCCTTAATTCCACGGCATATTTAAGAGAAAAAAAAACACAGCTTTGAAATTTGTGGAGGTTACTTCCTAAAAGGGTTAAAAAATGATTCCATGATTTTTTTTTTTCCTTTTTGTTCCGTCAAAGTACTTATGATGCCATAAAAAAATCCGTGTGCTCTTCTATCTTGTACATTCAGATCATACTTTCAGCATAGACCAGTATGTATCACCTTTCTGTTTGTTAGCTAATGCAAAAAGTGACTAAATATGAACTATTTTAATGAATTATTAAAAGTATATTACAGTGACATTTCCTGCTAAATGCATTTAGTCTGCATTGTAGAGTTTAATCAATCCGTGAAACAAAGCACAAATTGTTATTTTAAGTGCTAATCTACCCCCACTAGTCTTCACTGCCAAGTTTTGTCATAGTGTTTTAAATTAGCTTTCTATTATTAGCTGTATTTTCAGATTTTATAAAACTAATCCATTTCACCTTCTTGTAATAAGATTCATGCTGATTTCACTTCAACATTTATCATTGAAAGACGCAAGGATTTTATTAGCCCGATGTGCTAATTTTACACACTTGTGCATAATGCGATGTCAAAGAAGAAAACAACCACAGTTTGTTGAGATGTAGCCATTAACATTAGCTTCACAGTTGTTGTCTGCAAGCTCCGCAATGCACGTTAGCAGCTTAACCATGAGACAAAGTGGCCTATTCTTCTAGTTTGCATCGCAAACGGGGGCAGCGTTGTTAATGTATCCTGGTAGGATGATCAGGGAATGCCTGTAGCATTTAAGTTAGAAACAAAAAAACAACAAAAAAAAACATAATAAATCAGCGTTTGTCATTCTGCGCTCACCCAGCACCCTCTTTCAGTACAGCAGGATGCTTTGTGCTCGTTTTTGCTGGGTATCTAAATCTTTGGGGGTTATGTTGCCGATGCCCTCTGGCCTGTTGTTGGCTAAAAAGGAGCTAAGGAACAACAAGCTGCCTTGTTTGCAGTATTTTCAGATGCTGTTGGTTGGAAATTGATGTCTTACTTCCAAACAGTGTACTTTGGGAAGAGTTTATGAAGTAAAGCTGGAGAAATGAAAGTTCAGACCCTTGCTCCTGGCTATCAGATTCTTCTCGAGTCTGTTTCTCTACTCGCTGTCTTTTTCCTTCCTAAAGTTAACATCATGTACGATTCATGTTATCTGTCGGACGGAGGCTGAATCAATGTGGAACGCCACATTGTTTAGACTCTTCATACAATGTAGATGTACAGAATTTACTTTGCAGTCTTAACTTTTTCTTCACTTTTCACCATGAAAAGGGTCCTTTTTTTTTTTCCTTTTTTACCTTAAAAACTGAAAATTTGTCATGTTCAACATTATTTCATCACAACAAAAGCCGTATTGACAAGGCCAGAATGTTCCAGCCCGACGTCTGTTCCCTGAAGGGCTCCAGTTTTGTCCATTGGAGCTGTGAGATCATCTAATTATGTGTGATAATTTAGGAAATCCCTGAGGACAAAACAAACTAGAAAACCTCCACTGCTTGTTTCAGTCCAAGATCAAGCCAAGTCAGTTGGATGGAAAACAGTAGAGAGAAATGTAGTTTTATCAAAGCTCATTATTTTTGGTTATTTATTCATTTACTGTTTTTTGTTCGGTAAATATGAGAAAACAGTTTTTTTCATAAAATTAGATATAGAAACAAAAACAGTTTCATCTATTAATTAATAAAGTCCTGTCATTTTTAACTGAACTTAATCTGTTTTAATTAAATTGAATTAAATAAATTCTGTTAAAACGTCAATGGATATTTTCAAAACAATTAAAATAAATTGTATTTTTTTGGCTGAACCTTTAAAATATTATTATTATTTGTTTATATTGGGATGTTTAAAATCGATCTTTGGCCTGTATCTCTGACACACTTCTTGTGCTGTAAAAACGCTTCATATAGTTGTGCTTCTGATTCACATGCATTATATTCTGTTACTATATTCTGTCTTTTGCACATAATTACTTTAATACCTTCTTTGTTTTTATTTGCAAACTCAGTGACTGCGTTGGATTGAGGGGGAGTTGTATCGGGCTCCTACAGTAATCACTTGTACATTTTTCTTTTGCTTTGTGTCTATTTTTAGACAATGCCTGCTTTCGATTCTGATGAAGTGTCAGGAAAAAAAAGAGAAAAAAAACACACACACAGAATCACTGTATTTTTGTGTCTGTGTTCAACAAAACTGTTGTCAAACGTGGGTTTACGGGAGCTGCTGACAAGTCTGGGACCCCCAAAGGAGGAAAAATAAATCTGCCCAATTGAGGATCATTCACAGGGCAGAAAATAATAGAAAAATCTCTTATCACTTATATAAATCACAGAATTTTTTTTATCTTGCAATCACAAAGTGTACGCCAACCTATTACACAGTACAGTGTATGTTGTCACAACTCTATTATCAGAAAATAGCAGAAATTATTTAAGACATGATGAGTAGAATAAGCTGTAAAAGCTGCTGCAGTGATGGAAAACTAAATGTATATTTCTGCAGGTTTAATAAAACCAGCAATCTGCTTTAGGAAAGATCTCCACACAGGAAGTGTGGTGCACATAGGACATAATGAAGCACCCGGAAAGAACAAGGTGAACAAACTGATCACACTCACACCATTTTTCACATCTCCCCAAAAAACTAAAGTTTAGTTCTGGATTATCACAGAAACTGACAGACTGCTAATTCGAGCTGATCCAAGATGGGTTCTTGTATTTAAGGTGTCGGTTGAAGTATATGACTATTTCAACAATAATTTCTACAGTGCAGTGAACCTGACAGGGATCGTTTTGTAGTACGTGCATTTTTAGTTTTTATTACTTGTAATTGATTTAATCTGGTAGGATCTACATATTCTGTTTTTTTGCTGCAGTCAAACCATTTTGAGTTGCAAATCTTCTATATGCAAAGTTTTAAAAATCACGTTTGACTGATTACGAATCAATAAAATGTAAGATTATGGATTTGTTGTTTGTCTTAGTGAGAAGATGTTTCAGTTCTGGTTTTACCATATTAAAGTTGATCTGTTTACCACAACAACTGCCATGAACTAAAAGATTATTTTTAAAATCCTACAAAAATGAGTAGTGCTGTTTGGTTTGGCTAAATATGCTGATTGACAGACCTCAGAACAGCTGAAAGGAAGCAGATTATCATGTCTAACACAATAAAGTCATGTTTGATTAAATAAATTTGCTCAGCAGTACAAGTCCAGTTGCTTACTTTATATGTTTTCTTCAACTTCCAGCCTTAGACTAGGTTAACAGTATTGTTAAACTGTGCAACTTGCATCCTCATGGCGTGGTCATGATAAAGATTCAACAGATATTAGCTCAGTGTGTCTCCAGTAAACGTTTTTATAGCTAGCAAATGATAAATGAGCCAGGCCTTTTCACCTCTGATCACATTGTCTCTGCACATAATTAAGTCTCCAAATGTCTTTTGTCTGTAGTTTAAATCGAGGTTAAAAACTTTTCTTTTCTCTTCCAGCTATAAATAAAATCTGCACGGTAACTTTTTAATTATGTTCTTCTTAATAATTTTAAGCTAATTTATTATTTTATTATAATTCTTACTCTGTTTTTATCCTCCTTTTATTTCTATTATCTGTAATGCTTTTAATGTTTTTATGTAAAGCACTTTGAACGGTTGTGTACATAAAAGGTGCTATACAAATAAACTTGCCTTGTGGTTGTTTGAGAAGTTCAGGATCCTATGAATGAAAACAAAGAGATTGGCGAAGGGATAAAACCAATCTAAAGGCAGAAAAAATCCACATTCAGAGTTTTGTTTACACACTCTTTAAACCTGCATGGCTAATAACTGGGTCATTCATTTATGGCTCAAGTATATCCTGGATTAGGTTTCTACATAATCAAGTCTGTTATCAGGATCAGCGTGTGTCTGGCTGATAATGTGCAAAGTATATCGTCATTTATTTAGCTTTTTAATTAAGTGGCTCAAAAAACAGATTTGTAGAGGAGTTCCTGTAGATTTTCAGGTAACAGAGGAAATGATCCTGCAAATGTGTCTGTTTCTAGTAGACTCACAGTAAGCTGATGCAAAGCGCCATAATGAGGACAAATAAAGAATGAAGGATGTGATCAGTGATCGACATGAATGGATCACATACTATTGCCTAAAGCATGACATTACTCTTCTTAATGAGTCATTGAAACACTGAATGCACCCCCCTCAGTGGTGTCAGCTTTGCAACCTTGTGATGAGAATTTACAGCATACCTGCAGGATACACAGTATGTTAATGTAGCTCGCATGCAGAACAGCAATGTATATCTGTGCATGGACAAGAGGCTCTGTTCTGAGATGTGGAAGGATTTCTCGCACAAAGGCAATATCTCCAATCACCTGATCTGCATCCCTGCTGAAACTAGATTTTCCCTTTACTCCTGTAAACTGGTTGACTTGGCTGCAATTCTGAGTTTATGGGGTTCACTTTATGTTCAGTTTGATCTTTTCTAGAGGTGATTATAAAAACGAGATTACTTTGCACAGCAAAGTGCCACTACTTATTTCTCCCCATGTTAAATTAGCAGTTCTAACAAAAATCCCTGAGTTTAATGTGGTCGGCACAAAGCATCACATTCATATAATATCATTTAAGCACAATCCTGTGAGTTCTGGATCAAATCTTGACAATTTCAGGCCCTATAAAAGTTTTATTTGACTACATTGGAGAATGTATGATGATCAAAGAAGCGCTTGCTCCATGAAAGCTGTTATTATTTACAGGACAGTGAAACTGAATGAAGATAATAGAGTGGGTCACACAAACTAGCAGTAAAACTGTCACAGTATTATTGCATGATTGAACATCCCACACAAAAATAGCAGTAGTACTGAGACTTAAAAAGTTTCCACATTGGCTGCTTTTGGACTCTGTTAGTCAATCTCATTGTTTAAACAGTCTAATGCAGTATTAAAGGAGTTTCCACTCTAGATGAAATGTCAGTAGCTACGAGTTCTCAAGAACCTGTGACCTCCTCAGCTCTGTCGATAAACCCGTGCCTCTGGGCTTCTGCGCAAGAAATACAGCAGTTTGTAAAAAGCAGAGTAGCTGAGACCGCTATTCATTAGCTCCAACGCCATGTTCTACCCCATTACAAATGTCATCTCGAGACACGAGGAGATACGAGCTGCAGAAAAAACAGAGATGAAACAGACCTCATTCTTTGTGCTGTGCTGAACCGGGAACACACTTCAAGCATCCACATGGGTTAAAAAGTGGACAGGGCAGAGCGATAGCCCGGGGCAAGTTGGAGTTAAAGAGGTGGCCCTGCAAAACAAAGGCTCTCACTGTTGGCGCCACATCCTGACATCAACTGATACACCATAAAAGAATAAATACAGATTTTACATAAAACAACACAAATCTGAAAAGGCTCATTGTGCTCGCTGAGATTCCTTGACATGCATAGCTAATTACTTTTCTTGCCTTTTTAAAGATGAGCTCCTCATATTTGTAGGCTTAGTTTTCTGGCACAGCAGAGGAGGAAGCAGCTACAGCACATCTTAGTTTAGAAGTTAAACCCAGAGCTTTTTTTTCTCTTCATAATTGTTGAAGCGTAAATGAGGGAATGATGCTTGAAATGCTTGGATACCAACCTTATGAGGTATGTCTGAAATCAACTTTAATCAGACTTATTTCTAACTCATTGGCTTGAAAGGGGTTGCGCTGTTGGTGTTGATGCCTTGTGTACCTGTATTTTATGATGATGTGTGACCTTGTACTTTATCAAAAGACTTGTTGATCCCTGAAAGAAAACTTCAGGCAAAAGATGAGAAGATTTAAATATAGGTTTGTAAATGTTGAGCTGCATCGCAACAGCTCTGCTCTATTAAAAATGAGCTGCGGCTTGACAAACGCTGTCTCTGAAGTTTGTTTATCTGCCTGCAGAAGCGTTTCTGGATCATTAGCTATGAAGGGGGAATGCAGAGACAAAAAGTTAAAGAAAAATGCAGAATTCACTTCAGGATTTGGCGGTTGTATCCATTCTATTTAAGATTATGGCTCATTTTGTACAGTACGGGACCAGGAAGTTACTGTTACTACTACTGTGACAACTACTTTGTCACATGCCAGAAATAAAATCTTATTTATATAAAACTTAGTATCTTGTGCCTAAAAGTTGCCCTTTGTTTAATGCTAATTGCATTTCCGCTTAACCAGCTGTAGCCAGAATTACACCTACTATGCTTTAAGGATTATTATTATTATTATTATTATTTAATTTATCACTATTTTTAATATATATTATTGTCTTCAAGGTCCAAACTCACCTGGAGAACCCAACAAAGTACCACATCCAGCGGTCCCAGCAGCAGCAGGTGAAACGGTACCTGGGAAAGCTTGGTTCTCAGGCGTTGAGCTTGCCTTGCCCCAACCAGTCCTCTGATCACGGGGGCATGCCGCCAGGGCCGGGCAACAGTGCCCCCAACAGCCCTATGGCCTTACTGACCCTCAACTCAAATTGCGAGAAAGAGGTGAGGTCTACTATGCGGCATTTCTGCATCTTCCTTTTTCACTAAACTCACTTTAACACACTTGCTCGCATCTGGTTTGCAGATGGATGATGTCATCGATGACATTATTAGCCTGGAGTCCAGTTACAGCGATGATATCCTCGGCCTGATGGACCCAGGACTTCAGATGGCGAACACGGTATGTTAGCGGGGGTTCATCCTGCATACAGATCAAGAAAGGTTGACCGCATAATAAAAAATGTTAAAGAACAATCTGAAAGCTCGAGGAAGAAGGCTGATATTTTGTAGTTATCTATATACAAAGAATGAAAATACTTCTACATGTTTGTTACTGACTAAATAAACTAAATAGATCATGATAACTACATACACCATAATGCCTGTTGACCAGCTGTGATTTTTGATGTGTCGTCTCAGATCCCGGTGCCTCCTAACATCATGGACATGTATGGTACGCAGGGCATGTCACAGCAAGGTCTGCCCATCAGCAACTCCTGCCCTGCAAACCTGCCCAACATCAAAAGGGAATACTCAGGTAGGCACAGCAGTCTGTCTCTGCAGAACATCTAGAAGGATTAAATATGTCTTTTACTTTATTCTTTGGTCTTACTGTGTGTTCAGCTTCCCCATCTGCAATTCTTAACCTACTGGTTGTAAGGTCCCACTATCCAGGCCTTTGTGCAGCTAAAACCTCACAGTTCCTCTGTGTTGGGATGTTGACTCTGTGTATTTTTAATATGGATCCTTTGCATATTGGTGATGAAAACGCACAATTATTTATCCCATAGTGCCTCAGTCCCCGGCCATCATGCATATGCTGGATAAGTCTGGATCCTGTGGCAAATTTGACACCTATCAAAGGCCTGAAGGGTTCCCTGTGGGTACGTCTGAATATTTGCCGGATTTTTAATCTGGAAACATTTACTGGGCTGCGAACGTTATTAATCAATAAAAGCTTTTTTCCAGAAGCTGAGGTAAGAGCCCTGGCAAAGGAAAGGCAGAAGAAAGACAACCACAATTTGAGTGAGTTTTAATGAATTCTACTTTGCTTTTTAAGGTCGGTGCTACATCCTCTTGTCCTCATGTTATTTTATTTGCTATGACATTTTAACAAATCTGCTAAATGTTTTACTTTGTGTTTCATAAAATAATCCTTAATACATATTATTGATTTTCTTTTCTGTGTTCTGTAGTTGAGAGACGACGGCGGTTTAATATTAACGATCGAATAAAGGAATTGGGAACTTTGATTCCAAAATCCAATGATCCGTAAGTATCCCTTCATATTCAAACTGCTTACTGACAAAAATACTGGAAAATTCCTGAAAAAAACAAAACAAACCAATTTGTCTCTTAAAGATTGATGTCTCATGAGAACAAGGCAGGGAAAATGCAGTTAAGAATGACACAGCAAGAAGTTTCTGTCAGTCTAATGTGGAATGCATACGCTGTCTGGAAAACAAAACGAATTAAGAATAATGGAAAAGTAAGTTGGCTGCATGGTGGTGTGTTGGTTAGCACTGCGGACTCACAGCAGGAAGGTCGCTGGTTCAAACCTCAGCTCAGTCAGTGGGCATTTTGTGCAGAGTTTACATGTTGTCCCCATGTTAGTATGGTTTCTCTTTGGCATCCTCCCAACCCCCGAAGCATTGACTGTATAAATTACTGGACAGCGCGGATTTGAAGCCAATAGTCGGATCCTACCGTCGCCATCTTGGTGTTTCGTTATCGGAAAATCCCAAAATGGATGAAAAGGTAGAGCTAAGAGGGCTCCGTCACGGTGGGGCCAGCAGGAAGTACGTAGGTGTAACCAATGATAGCGCTCTAACACACGTCAATCAAAAGGACACGCCTCTAAATTTAAGATTAAAATAACATCGAAACAAAAGCGTTAGAAAAAAAATTCAACCCCCCCCCCCGCTTTTTAAGCTTTTTCACAACATCGGCGGCAGTAGTACTATCCTTCACTGCTCAGTCATCAGAGCGATATTCAT
>JBAMHX010000015.1:5838045-5852506 GCA_037177515.1 Pseudomugil tenellus
GTGTGCGTATTTGTGTGGAGTTGTGTGTGTGCGTGTATGTGGGTGTGTGTGTATATATGTGTAATATCTAAATATCTTTTTATTTGTTCCTAGAAGAAGAAAGCTCATCTGTCCATTTTTGGTAGGCTTGGCAAAAGACGTTCTCTTCAATCATGTCATGGAAGATTTCTACAAAAAACAGAAGCATGTTACTCAGCACACTTTTATTGATCTATTTATTGTAATAAATAGGCTGGAGGTTGTGTTTTTTTTTTTTTTTACCTGCAGTGCCCAAACCTGTGGGCAGAGGCATCCTCAGAGAGCCAGCCGAGTGTTTCAGACGCTCCATGAGAGACTTGTGCACCAGAGCCAGGGTGAGGTCCTGGTGCCACACAGGCAGCTCCAGACCCAACATGCACTGGATGATGCGATCCTTCTCATCTGCTGTCAAAAGCCCCTTTTGATGAGCCACGTAGACCATGAAGGACATATCGATGTTGACCGCCTCCCCATGAAGAAGAGCCGGTAATACTCTCTGTGCAGGCAGAAAAGATCAAAACAGCTGTTTTCTTCACTTTTTTCTTAGTTTTGTGTTAAGATTTTTGTTTCTTGCACAGTCATGTGATTTCCTTTATTTTTATGACTTTTTCATGAAAGTTGCAGATTTGATTTCTGAAATTCCCTGTGATTTTGTTTTTATTGCTCTTTGTTTTCCTAATCATTCTGTATTTTTACTATAAACTCATCCAAAATTGTATGAAAACAACTTTTTCACCATTTCCAACTCAGGGCTGATTAGGTGACCAAAGTCCACCAAGCGGTCCAAGTCATCCTCCCAAAGATTAGGAGCTAGTTCCTCCAGCATGGTTTCTATAGCGATACGGGTGGATGCCGATGCACTGTCTTCCTGTTCGATGGTCCTGCTTGTTGTACAACATTGAAGCTTGGCATGCAGCAACTTCTTGCCATCAGCTTCCAGGAGCTGAAATAGACCACGATGCTTCATCAGGGCCATCTAAAATCAAAATACAACTAGTTAGTGGGTCATAACTACAACAAAACAGTTAAAATACTGTAAAAATTGTAACTTATAATGGCAAACATTAACATGCATTGTGTTGTTGTATTGTCAATAATGATTTAGGTGAGAAAAATCTGCGAGATTAGGATCCAAACTTTATCAAATAATCGATCCCTTCACAATGTATTCATAGTTTTTTCTGGGGTTTTTTTCCCACAGTGAGCGTTGGGGTGGAAGTTTTACAGAGGGACATTACAATTTGCAACAGCTTTTAATAAGTTAGTAAATTTTTGTTTGAATGGGACAATGCATATTAATACATGTAGAAAAAGTCTTGTAATGCTGGGTTGACCTGGTTGCTCATTTTCATCTGTAATCCTATAAAAAAAAATCAGCTCCAGAGACATTTTGCTAGATTCCAACTCCCTCTGCAGAGGTGCAGCATGGGATAAATCTGTTGCTGAGCAACTATATGCAAGATGTGAGAGAAAAGCATTCTCTTGGTCAATGGTGATGCATTTCCAGGCACCTTCAGCATTTCTGCCAGCCCGTTAGAGATCTGTCGCTTGGGGAGAGTTTGGAAGAAGGAGCAGTCTAAGAACGTCGCCACTGGGGGGACGTAACTACCCAGCTTGTTTTTCCCACCAGCAAAGTTGACCCCTGTTTTTGCCCCCACACTGGCATCAACATACGACAGTAAAGTGGTCGGCACTCGAATGTAGGGAGTCCTCCTGCGGTAGAGAGATGCAGCCAGACCAACCACATCCAAACAGACCCCCCCTCCAATGGCAATGATGGGCTCAGAGCGCCTGTCAAGACCAAACACATGAACTTCCTCCAGGATCTTTGTCACTAACTCCATGCTCTTGTTCTCTTCCGTGGTGGGAAGAGGGAGAATCTTGTGCACAACGTCTCTGGCCTCAAAGTACTGGGAAACCTGGGAGCCATACAGTTCATGCACAGTTTCATCAATGACAACAAAACGCTTCATGGGTTTGGAGTTGCTTAAGATGCCTTTCAGGTCTTCATCTCCTACATGGCCCCAGAGGAGCGTGTCGTTCCTGGGGTCTAGTATGTTTTTGCATTGAAGGACTCTGTAGGTGAACACAATGGGGCTGCTCACTGTCCAGGAAACTCCGTGTTCCGACTTGGTCTCAGAGCTGGAAATAATTTGCACAGAAACTTGATTAAGTGTGAGATTCAGAAAGAAACAAAAATTCTACTGCTTGAAAACAAATTGTTTCTGAAAAGTGACCAAAGAATCAATCCAAGAACTCAATGGAAAAAGCTCCTGTAGCACTGCTGCATGTTGCACATAGTGTCACTACACCTAAAATAGAACGGTATTCCAGCTCCCGCTGTCCATGCTAATGTATTCAGTAGCATGTTTGTGTACAGTAAGACAAAATCAACTCATTTAGAAGAAAATAAAAAAAAAAAACACCAAAATCACCACTCAGCAAGCTGAATATGATAAATAAATTATGGAATGACAGTCATGTATCACATAGACTTAATGTTGTTAGGTGACCTTCCTTAGTATGAGACAGTTTTAGACTCTTTGACGCATACTTACATCGTGGCATCTGATAACTTTCCTTCCTGCACCCGGTGCTGCTCACTTTGTCGAATCCACGTTCCCTTTACTTGCACCAGATTGTACTTAGTTTCATTTGAACAGCTGGACTTTTTTGAATTCATGTTCCCAGAGCCGCAGCCTGCCAAGCGTCTCCAACCTCCTCCGTCTTTGTGGATTGACTTACAGCAGGTCTGCGAAGTGTATATGGTTCACCGCACTGTAACCCCCCATAAACCCCTTCATTTGAAGTTAATTTGAACTACATTTACTTATTGTTACAACACATGGCACTTCTTTTAGGCCTGGATGAAACAAAACGTTGCATTTAAGGGGGGCTGGGGGGGGGGCTTATGTGATGTCAAAAAGCATACCATCCATCTGACAGATTTGGTTTATTTCCATGAATCGGAGCCTGTAACTTTGATGATTATGTCAGCAGTTTTTCTGTTGTTCCACATGTCCTACTGTTAGTGTTAAATATCACAGCTGGAAATAAGCAGGTGTGAATGGTGAAAAGAAAAATGCCACTTGGCATATATTATTAGAATCGGAACTAAAAATGGAGTTTTTTTGGAACCATCTTTAGTCATTCTATCCTGCTGGGATGGTCAGGTGCCCACCGACATGCTGACCAATACATTAAAGGTACAAGCACAATTTTTATTAAAAGTTACGATGCTGTGTAAAATGGAAATAATTGAAATGCCATTTTTACACCTTTATTTTTGACGTTCTGTCTCTCCACAGGGCTCATTTTACACATGATGTTACTTACCTGATAGAAATGAACCAAATTAATCATTAACTTTTTCTGTCTTTTCTTTTATTTTCACTTTGTTCCGGTGTTAATACAAACACCACTTTCAAATATATCTTTTACCATTTGTTTTAAATTTTTGCTCCATCAACAATAAAATGTTGCTTTATGTGATTTGCAAACAACTGCATTCTATTTTTCTTCCAAGTTGTGACTTGACTTTCATAAGTTGAAGGTTTTGCATGTGAAACTTCTGCGGGTTATTGATGCTTTTATCTTGATCTAATTTAGGCCAATTAGATTGTGAAAAAAGAAAAAGCATCAAACATACTTTTCTTTTGTATTCTGCATGAGCAACATGCAATTCACCACTCTAATTTGATCATTTTCCCCGCTTCCAGGTAACAATTATTTATTCAAAACAATGTTTATTAACAGACTAAATGGTTTACTTTTGACAAACTAACATCAGACACATGTCCCATCAGGTTTTTCATAATGCTGATCCTTCCATAGAGGAGTTTAAATCTATATAAAGTACAGTAAAAAAAACACAAAAGCAGTAATTTGAGTTGTGGTTCTGACAACCAACAGAAACTTACTCTCAATGCCACACAAGCACAAATAACAGTTTCTTTTCATGATTAAATATATATTTTAAAACATCACCTGTTGGTATCCGTTAACCAACAACAATATAACTTCTGTCAGGCCTGCAGTCCGTCCTGAGTGCACACACCCTCTTTGTAAGCAAATGCCACATGCATCAGGATGCACAACTACAAATCTGGAAAAACATCCTGCGGGAGGGAACTGTTTGATTACCTCTAACTAAGCCACTAATCAAACTTGTAAGTTTAGCAAGTATAACATTTATTATCTGACTTCAGGCAGCATTTCTTTGTAAACTATCTGTAGCCAGTATGCAGTCCAGAGCGAAACATTTGCTGCCCTGAGCTGTCCTCTGCAGGATGGACTTAAGTGTTGAAAAATGAGTGTTAGGAATTTCCACTGCAGTTATGATGAAAAGCAACCACCTGTTCGCTATAAAAGAAACACACGTCATGTCACATAGATCATGAGGAATTTAATATTCATAGAGATGCATTGGTTTACAATAACAATAGATCTATATTATCTACTCTTACAAGCTCAGGTAGAGCAAAAATTCAGCAATGTTCATGGAAGATGTGAAAAAGACCAACAGGTATAAAGAAGCTGTGTTCTTTCGATCAACTTATTGATTATACCTTAAATACAAATATATCAGATCACATTGGCAGTGAACATTATAATTTTTTAAGCAACATGTTACTTTCATAATCTACAAATTATGTTTTTACATATATATATAAATATAAAACTACTCAAAAATAAAATCAGGTAGTGTGGCCCCAGCACAGCACAAAACGGCTATGAAGAGTGGAAATGTTCATTATGAAGTGCTAACTATCCTTTGGCTTCTCTGCTCGTGGTCCTTTTTCTTTTCTTTTCGAGATATATAAAATAAGAAAAATCATAAACAGTTTCACAAATGTGTTTTAGTGATCTCATTCAGCTGTACAAAACAAAAAAAGGTTGATTAATAAACAAATAATGCTGAAAAAATATCCCAAGTACAGAGTGTTTGGTTACGTGATGATGCCTTTTTTTTGGAATACAAAGTCACACAGGCTGTGAGTGAGTCGGCCTCGCAGTAGAAAACATGGACCTCATCGTCAGAGAGAAGGCACGCGATCAAGATGAAGGTTGGATCTCTGCGGGCTTCCGTTGTCTTCATCTGGGTTCATCTCTGGGCTGTGACCCTGCTCGTCTGTGCTCTCTGGAGATTCGTAGGGATAATTTTCACAGATCTCCTCATCCTCCTGCTCCTCTTTAATGCTGGGGACAAAGATGCACAGAAATAAAGAAAAACAAATGATCAGAATGCAGAGGAAAATAAAAGGAAAGATGTGTTGGAAAGGATGGATGGCTTACAAAGCTTGTGGAGGGGACTGAGTTGCACTGCTGTCGCTTTGGTAACCAGACCCATTAGCCAGAGCTCCGTTCATCTGTTCCTGTAGAACATGGGGCAAGGAGTGCAGCGGGATGCTGCCCAGAGAGGCTGGGTTGTAGAGAGAGCTGCTGCAATCCAGATCGCCGCTCTGCGTTGGTACATCAGCATGTAAGGACGCAAGTTGAATTCCCGACTGTACTACGCTTGTCTCAAACATATCTTACAGCTTTGTCCCACAACATTACATAGTTAATTAAGTTTGAAATAATATATTTCTCTTACCTGAAGGGCAGACCCAGCTAAACTCTGGCGGTTCTGAGAGTTCTTCAACAGATATCTAGCAGAAGACAAATAACAGTAAGATGAATTTTATTCACGTACATCTGGATGGGAAAAGACCAGGGACGGATAAATTAAAGCGTATGAGCCAAACACCCAGTGTAGTCCCAGTTTCTTAATGGTAACAGCTAAAGTTTTGTATCTGTTGTGTACAAATTCAGCTCTTTTACCCCCCATTTGGCAGAAATGTACCAGTGACCCTCCCAGTCCCTGCACTGATTTGATCTTGTCATGTTTTATTTAATGACGTCTGGATGTCCTTTGTCCTGACTTCCTCTGCACAAACATGCCCAGTGTTCCTTATCATAACTGCACACCGCCAGGCTCTGAATCAGTGAAAGTTGTTTACAGTAAATATTGTGCACACTCGTGAACGACAAGGTCAAGTCATTTGATGTGAGACGCCTGACTGGTGGAAACATTTCCAACGCAGAGTTCTGGCTTGATGTGCACAGTGTACATACCCGTTCCCAGCAGCTTTCTGAGGCCGCCTTCTGTGAAACTCTATCTCGTCTACGGTCCACACAGCTCCCTTCACGTTCTCCAGGCGCACAAAGCATTTGTGCAGACTCAGATTATGTCTGACAGCATTCTGTGTTCAAGGAAATAATACATTATGTATCCACATGACCGTGCTGATAGTCGCCCATCCCATTCCCCCCCCCCCCACACCCCCTGGTGTTTTTGGACTTTTGTTCATACCTTCCAAGTTGCTGCATTACGTCTAAAATAAGCAAAGTTTCTTGTGAACCAGTTGTAGATTTCATTTAATGTCAGCTGATTGCGAGGCGATTCAAATATAGCCTGAAAGACAGTAAACGTGTAAGAAAACAAAACAATCAGTTGCTCTGATTCCTTTCCATACAGAAAGACAAACAGGAAATGATAAATACTAAATATTTTCAACACTAACAAGAGAGTGAAGTACGTGTAAAGTACCTGTCTTATAAGAGAGGCGTATGTGAACGGAGGTCGGACTTCTGTGCTCAAGTAGAACTCCTTATTATCAATTATGTCTGTGGAGAAACGAAAAAATGTTTCCATCTCTTTAAAAATGACACAAAAAGGTAAAATAAACAAACATATGATTTTCCCAGAAATATCACAGCAGATATTTCTTTTGTAGTGGATGTTATCTATGATTTTAGGGGTACCTTGGCTCACAGAGCGGCTATATCGTCTCCGTACGGGGGTTCCAGTAAACATGCTATTAGGAGTGAGGACTGAGGGGCACTCAGAAGGTGGTGTGAGGGGGGTGGATGGTGCTGTGGCACTCTGAGAAAGGCTCATTGGAGGAGGACCTTTGGACAATGTTGCCTGGGAGAAGGAAACATTAGATACCAGATTTACCTGGAAACAAAAGGGGGAAAGAAATGAAACAGTCAGCAAAATGTCAACGTAGTTGAGAGCAAAACAATAATTATTTTAAGTGAAGGAAGCAGTTGTGGCAGGTACTTACAGGCTGTGCAGCAGGTTTGGGTTCAGACGACTTCAGATGAGCCATCATAGCTTGCAGCCGCTCTTTATCTTTCTTCAGCTGTCGTTGGATGGAAGATCAAAATAGAAATTGAGGCTGGTAAATTTGCAATTTGTGTTACATGACATTGTCAGGAGTAGTGTAATTATCAGAAGACAACACTTCCCTTCTCGAGCCTGGTGTGAAAAAAACAAGCAAACTGCAAACATTTCTGCATTTTCAGTGAGAGGTCTCTGCTCAACACTCAGTGGGTGATGGCATATTTATCTAGCAAACTTGCTTTTAATAAATCTAAGATGCGTCGACGCTTTGACTGTTAATTCTGAATATAAAAAAAGAGACTGAAAAGCATTAGATGGAAGAAAAAAACACACCTGGAGTTCCAGCTGTTGAACCACTTGCATCTGGACACGACACTGCGCTGTGCTCTTGTCATCAAGTGTGTGTTCGCTGTTCAAATGCCTGCAAAGAAAAACAAAATGATTAGATGCTTCAGCGACATCACTGGATGCAATGACAGATCTGCGGTTAGGAGCAAAAATGCTACAATTATTTCAATCAATTTGAAATAATGATGCACAAACTTGTTAAATGCACCTCATTACTCACTTAATAAAAGCCTGAAAGTCTCCAAAAACAGTTTCACAGCCAGGCCACTTGCACATGCCATTTCCATACAGAGGATGTGTGTTTTCATCTAGAGACCCACTGGAATAATGAAACAGTTAACAATAAATTAAAGGATCTCAGCTGGACATGAATGAAACTAGACTGCAGCTCGGACCCGGCTTCAGGTTTCACACCTTTCTTTCCTCTTCGGAAGAGTTTGATGGCCGTTGATGTTGGACTGTTGCCCGGATGCTTCCCTGGCGTCTACGACAGAGGAGAGGATGCTGCCATTCTCACAACCTGAAAGTGCACACACACACACACACACACACACACACACACACACACACACACACACACACACACACACACACACACACNNNACACACACACACACACACACACACACACACACACACACACACACACACACACACACACACACACACACACAGAAACATAGTCAAAACAATGCTTCTTTCTTTGCATTAGACAATTTGCTTTGTCAGTCAAATGAGTTTGGAAAGAGCAGATTAAATTTGGTCTGGTAAATGATTCAACAATCAAAGTCAGATAGAAAATCTGTCACGAGACATTTTTAAGAGTTTTGAAACCGTGCATCCTGGAGAGGAAGCCAAGTTCAAAGAGTCCAACATCTCACTTATTGTAAAAAAAACAAAAAAAAACCAAAACTGCAGATCTGAAAACCAAAAGGTTAAAGGTTGTAGGAAATAAACTGTACAGTACAATAAATGTAAGCAGCAAAATCTCTGACTGGAATTAAGTGGATAGTGATCTACAAGAAATAAGAGAATAAGTGTGACATTTATTTAACCCTTGTAGTACCACAGGGCTCACCGGTGACAGGGCAGAGTACTGTAACTTCACATTACTTGTGCAATATTTATCATTCACAATGTCCCCGTTTTATTGAAAATATCTAATATTTTGGTCCTAACAGGGTTAAAGCTCACAGAGGGGGAAAACCCTTTATTTTTAAATGTTCTATAGTTGAAGCAAAGCTGAGAAGCTGATTACCAGCAGACTGCAGCATCAAGGCTGGAAGTCTTTTCATTGACTTAGTCACTAGTCGTATAATAACAATGGCACACAATCCTTTTCTACCTTCAAAAAGAAGCCATTTTAAATATCTGAGAACTGAAACAATGTGTTTGTCATCATTTAGCAAGTAGTATATAAAATGGAGCCAATAAAAATACCAATAATTTTACTGCGATTTATTATAACACAGTTTACTGCTGATCTGAGCAGAAATCTGTCAAAGATGCCAATAACTTTGCCAAATAACTTTAAAAAGGACAACCTGCGTATCTAAAACTTTTCTAAGTAAACACATCTAGTGCACAACAACTATGTGGTAAAGTCTGTGAGACAGCATACCTGGGGCTATGGTGGGGTTTGTGGGAAGCACGGAGAGCAGACCTTGCCTCTGCAGGTTGAGGAGGTGTTGCTGCTGCACCTGCAGGAGCTGCTGCTGGATGGCAATCTGCTGGGCTGTCAGCTGCAAGAGTTGCACCATAGTGGTAAATTCCTAAATATTATACTTTATAAAAAATATCATCCAACAATGGCAAAACTAAGTTTTTTCCCCTTTTCTGCAGTTTTCTTTTGAAATGATCAAACTGACGTTGAGGAGGTTTAGACTCCATCTTATCAAAACGTTTCCCTTAGTGTGACTGAGTCCACAATACAGGCATTGATTTTGTCTTGTTATATAACAACATATATTTCTGTAGAGACAAAGTATTCATAAGCAGATAAAAATAAAAGAAAAGTTACCTCTTGACTAACAATCCCAGCATTCTTCTGCTGCAGCAGCTGCATATTCAGCTGCTCTTGTTGATTCTTGAAGACTTCTTGAATCTGTTGCTGCAAACATGTTTATCAGGTTGGAATTAAGTAATTACGAAGATCGTATCTGGTGAAGAACAAGACAAAAGGCCCAACATGCATTACCTGGTGTAACATGAGTGCCTTCTGTTGTTGCAGCAGGGCTTGGAGCTGCTGAGGACTGAGGACCGGCTGCTGTGGTGTTTGCTGCAACTGCTTTGGAGCCTCTGCTGGCGGGGTCATCATTGACAATGACACTGAAACCTTTAAAAAAATTTGAAACACAGAAAAATGGTTCAAATCTATAAAGAGAAACGTCTGCTTGAGACAAGACACCCTGGAGGGAAAATTGAATGAGCGAGGCTTACACAACACACAGTATGTGTAAGACTTGCATGTCCTGTGTGTGAACACCTTTTAGCATTAAATCTAGTCGGGCTGCATTTCTGTATCGGTAAATAGGCCATCCCAACAAAACATTCAAAGCATCACAATTTTCTCAGTGCTTTTCTGCTTATATACTGCGTTTATCTGGGCCTTTCACAAGATCACATGATCAAGAGAAACACTTCACACATGTTTTTGTAAGGGCAAGTGCCTGGATACAACTAACAATACTTGGAGTGGTGTAACTTTACTCCAATATAATTAAATCCAAAGTTCAACTAAAACAGACATAAACAAGTTCAAAGGGATTCTCACTGCAGAACAGAAGCCCGTTTGTGAAATCTAAACACACACAAACACACACAGAAAAAGTGCAGTCTCTCACTATAGTGTGAGATTTACTGCTCGTCCAACCCTTCAAATTTAAAAGCAAGAAAAATCGTTTTACAGTGCTGTGTTGCTGGGAAGACAGATTAATAAGTCAGATATAGGCCTTTATATGTCGCAAACATAAAAATATATATATATATATTTTTTAAAAAGTGCAAATCTAAACCCAATCATGTAGGAGCTTTTGCAGCAGTCATGTAATATGAAAGCATGTCGACACATTTTCCCCTCAGGATCCCCATGATGATAGATATGCAAGCTCAGTGAGTGAACAGAGCACATAAAAAAACTCAGCATGAAGTCAAAGACACATATACACAAAGGGTCAAACTGTCAAAGCGACTCCTTTATGGGCTGAAAACGGACAACTTCATTGCTCAATCTGCTGGGATGATGTTCTCCCAGCCAACTTGCCCGGATATGGCACAACTTATTTTATAATAATAATAATGATAATAATTTTTCACTCCTATTTTTAGCATCTGTTCAATGAGAAAACACCTCGTCTCGACTTTACTTGTTCATGAAGTGTTTCAGAGCAGCGTAAACAAAACTGACGCAGGTTTATCATGAATGAACGGGAAATACTCTTCCTCGATCAATACTTTTCTATTTGGGAAACTTGTCTTCAACAATACATGTTAAATTTGATTCCATGTAAAATAAAAAAGATGCATTTATTTGTCACATATGAGGAAAAACTACAGAAGTAACTAACTGTGGGGTTATTTAAAAACTTGAATAATTCATAAACTATTAAAATGTCCGCATTGGGTTCTATATTTTCAATCAACTTAAGCTGTCAGCTAGTGTAGCAGCTGTGGTCCTGCATATCTAAGCTTATAATTACAAATTATTCATGGCTATTCAAAGCATTAATTATTATTTTTCACTTTAGCTGTCACTCTGGTAAACAGCTGACTCTACTAGTATTTTAGGTTGAAAAAAGCAGCAGACACACAAAAACAACAACAGTACTGGATGGCTTAAGGGAATTATAGCTCCATCAAAAACAACAACAACCAGGACCAGAAAAACAACAACAACAACATCATCTTCTGCTAGACGTGCAGCAATTAGCCACACCCTTCCCCCTCAACTGTCAGCCTCACAGCTCAAGGGATGTTTACGGTAAACATAAACAGAGAAATCAAAATGGCACAGAGATATAAATAATGAATAAAAAGCACACAGAGCCTGTTTACAAAAACAGAACTTGAGATTCGTATTTTAATTAAGGTCTGAACCACAAACAAACATTTCTCTCCAAGGCAGAGTCTGTTTTGAGTCGGGTAAACAAACTGACACAGAATTTCACACAGGCTTTGGGCTAACAATAACAGTTGACTACCTCCGAGTTTGTCCTTTTTTATGAAACTCCACGCTGCTGAATGGCCACCAAAGCAATGAAAACGGGTCTATCCCATAGAGAGCCAGTTGGCCCCTCTGTTTTTCTGTGGACACCATCAACACAACAACAGCCTCTGCCTAATCCCTGTTGCTATGGCAGCCAGCAAGTCCAAACATCTTCTGTTGTTGTTTTTGTTGAAAGTCATACCAGTGAGCAACTCAGTGTAAACACAGATCTGTTCCCGCAAGACTGGTCTTGTGAACCTTTGTGAAAAATGAATGACAGCACATAGAAATGCTGAAAACTTGCAGGGAAGAACAAACAATATGCCTCCCTTACCAGAAATAATACTAACTAATATGCGGTAACTGTGACTTATGAAAGAACAGCTTGAACAAAAACACATGTGCTTGGTGAGAAATCCAGACGACTTAGTGAAATGGCGTCTAAAAATATCAAATTACACAACCACAAAGACTTTACATGATTTTTAAACAGGCACGGATTCACGTTTTAGACAGGCACACAGTTTGAAATAATAAGAATTAAAAGAAAAGCCAGCAATTATAAAAACAGGCCAAAACTACAGAATAAATAAAGTATCAGACAAACCTGAGAGTCTCCATTGAAAGGCTTCTTTGGGCAGTGAAAAAGATAAATCCCGTTCAGCAACAATAAAAATCTACCGCTGCCTCCCAAACCCACATGATGTGAGCGTAAACAAAACTAACAATATAACACTGACTGATCCCTCCACGCAGCAGGAGTTGTGCTCTCCCCTCCCCTGCTAAACCTCAACACCACATCCCCCCCACAATCCCTGTGCTCCCCCTTCAGCATAAATATGAAGGATTGTGGTGATGAGAAACAGAGACAAGGAGGATGAAACGAACGGGAATACTTTTACATGTTAAAGATAAAACCATCTTGCTCAAATTCTCCTGTAGGAGAAAGCTGTGTTCGCTGTGTCCCATATTATCATCTACCTGTGATGTGCACGAATACTGAGAAAAAAGTGTGCACTACTACCACCGATACTATACTAGCTGCGCCACCGTCACTGAAGAGAAATGAGTTTATATGACAACTATACAGTGTAAAGAGACTAATTACTGCAAAATATGGAAAAATAATACAACCCATAAGCTCCTCTACAGCCACCAAAAATAATTACCCCTAACCGTTTGGTCTCTAATGATATATTTGAAACTTGCATCTGTATTTTAGGAATTTATATCTGATGTGCTGAACAAACACAGCTGAAAATGACTGACCCTGGGCACCTCTGGAGGAGGAGTCTGGCCACTCTTCAGTCGACTCTCATTCTCAGTATGATTTCTGCTCTCTGTCTGACTTGCTTGAATGGTGTGGCCTGCTGGTTCTGACCGGGACTCGTGCATCTGGACTTCACTGACCTGCAACGAAGAAATGACTGTAAACAAAAGCAGCTGGATGCGGCAGATAGATTTCAGGGAACAGACGTGCAGAGTAGTGCAGCTCAGCTGCTTTCGACAAGGCTAATACTAATACAAGAAAAGAGTATGATGTTCATACTTCTAAAAAAATTACTTAACAGCATTCAATAATCTCTTATGTTGAAAGCGACAGCATGAAAAGTTGAGCACTTTACTGTTATAGCCCTACCCACTAATACAAACATGTTCCTCGATTAGAGAGCGAGGAAGATGTTAAGTCTATTTGTTGAATAACCAAGTGCTGCCATGACTACTGTAAACACAGGGGCCCTGGGTCCGTGTTTATGTGCAAACATATCTTCCTTCTGGAACAATTTACCATTAACCAGGTGGTGCGATAAATGACTGTGGCAGGTAGTACAATGCACAAGTAGGCTTTTATGTATACAGCCTGGGAGTGTTTGAGTAAAAAGCTCCACAGCATAAACAAAGGTAAATAAAGTGGGCAAACAAATAGCATAAGCAGATGGAAAACTAGGCAGAAAGCCTGAAATAAAACAGGCTGCAAAGCTTTAAGAGAATTGTTAGTTCTTTCAGCATTAGGTCATATACTGAGATTAATCTAATCAAATCAATCTGAAAGGCATGACTGAGAGTCAGTGTCAACTGTTAGGCAATATCTGATTAGATTGTATATACTTAGATAAAGTTATGGCCACAACAGTATGAACAGGTAGCTAGACAGAAACAAATGAAGTGATTAAACATTAAAAAATAAATAAATAAATGCTGAACTTGGAAATAACTAACAGCGGACTACCGAATTACAAGTTATGTCTAGCTGCACAGGTGTGTCATTCATAGGACATGCCATAACTTTCATGGTTAGAAATTCTTGCAATCTTAAACTAGAGCCTATCTGCAACAAACAGGCAGCTGTTGGTGAAGTCCCTTGTGTTTACTTTAGCTCTCAGAATCAGGATTAGTTTGGAAGACAAAGGGCAGAGTTTCCTGCAGACATTTCTTTGCAGAGGTAGGAGGGAGATTTTGGTCATAGGAACCATGGGAAATTTCTGTGCCAATTCCCTTATCAGTTGCATTCTGCATACAATAAAACAAATGTTATTCAGCTGTGCTTTATGCAACCATTAGGCTTATTTTCCAAAAATCTGTTGTTTTTTTCAAAGCTAAATACAATACGATGAAAGCATTACATCCTGCGCAGTTTCTCATAGTTTCTCAAGCAATCCACACATTTATAATTGAACCCTCGGATTAAGTATTTTAATTGTATTTCATTAAAATATATA
>JBAMHX010000015.1:5865925-5888086 GCA_037177515.1 Pseudomugil tenellus
GATCAGCAAACTATGGAGAGTAGAAACTTTGGGAAGTTGAAACTGTATGACTAGAGGGGGCCCAACTTTACTTTCTTATTGTCATGAATTTACATACAAACAGAGAGTTGAAGAGGTGTTAATTGATTTTAATAGTCCCCCGCACAAGACACGCCATGCGAGAAATCTCGGCAGAACCGGCCTCTAAGTGTTAACATGGGGGGGGGGTCTGGAGATTTGCTCTGGTTTGGAGCCCCTAGTAGATGAGGAGGGAACTGCAGTTGTTGGAACTTATACAATAGAATTCACTTTTTTCCAATGGAGGTTGCCGTGTGGTCTGGATGCATTGGTATGCATTTCCACACGGTAAACTGGGACAGGTATGCAAATTTCCGACCCGTCCTGAAAGAATGGAGCTTAACACACTGCAATTGATTGGTTTAAAAAAAAAAAAAAACACTTCCTGTTCTACTAAGCATAAAAGCAAACAAGAAATGAGTCCTAGTTTAGAACAACAGGTTTTCTTTTTGGTTCTGAAATCTCCCTCGGAAATGGCATCACAAAGCACCTTTCTGTGGATGTCCAAGAAGGAAGAAAAAAAAAGTGTTGGATGATTGACATTTTCCTTCTTTGTTTCTTAGTTCTATTTTGGTTTAACTTTAACTAAGGAGTTACGCTGCGATAGTGCCATGCTATTACATAGCTGAGGCGTCTCTTGCTAATCGGCTCATACTCCACCTCCCCGGTGAGGTGATGGTTTACTACCGGCCCTGTCTCCCAACACTCACCAGTTGGTGGAAACAAGGGTTAATGATTACTATCTATTCGTGACTACTTGGCATTGGAACTAATTTCTAAGCCCATCTTTATCACTAGATTTGAGTCATTCTGAAACAATGTACCTTTAAATACTGAGAGGATTAAAAAGTAAGTCACATTGGTTTCATTTAAACCTCAAATAAACCTAATTTATTATGTCGTTACCCATCTATTTCAGGCACTTTTCAGTTTAATCTGTTCGATGTGAAAAACGTAGATCAGAAAACTAACTGAAAATAAAACTGAAACAGATCCCCTTCAATAACAAAGCCATCAGTGAATGTAGCTATTTCTTTAAATCACTATACGAAGGTGAATATATTTTAGATTTTTGTAGTAGTACATGTTCACATTGAATAGATAGGCACCTGTCCTTTTTTAAATATCCAATACAACCTCAAAAATCTCAAAATAGAGTAGACTAGAAGTGATTTGTTACCACCGACTATTTAAAAGTGAAATTCCATGTGCTTTTCTTTTCAGAGCATTGCAGCATGAAAACACAACCAACTGAGAAGGAAAGGGACTCACCTGAGCCAGAGGCTGCCCACAGTGATCAGAGTGACAGCATTGTGAACCAATCTGAGCAACTGGCTTCAGTAGAGGCAAATGAAAGCTTTGAGCAGGACAGTGGGGAGAGCAGCAGCAGTAGCAACAGCAGCAGTGATGGAGAGAGCTTAACCAGTGACAAGCAAGTTTCTTCTTCCAGCAATTCCCCTGACCTGTCAACAGAGGGTGGTACTGACATTTCAGACAATGGAGAGACTCCAATAGAGCCCGAGGAACATGACTAACTTGAAGGCCAACTGCTTTTTTTTCCCTTTTTTTTCTTACACTGTATGATACCACACCAAGGGTATATCTGTAGCACTGTGGACCGTTAGGCATCAGGACCAAGAGCGATGTGGACCATGAGATTCCTCACAGAAGGAGACTTTCGTCCTCTTCCCTCCACTCTTCAGCTGGTCTTTAAACTGGAAAATGATCTAAATGAGATCATGGAGACTGCCTTTTTCACTGTTGATAGAAATTTTCTAACCCTTTTCTTATTTTTTTTTTAATCTTTTAATTTATCCTAGATAATGTATCCAGTACTTTCTTTAATCTTTTGGTATTTATCTCCAAAGAGGTCCATTTAACTAAAGTTGTTTTATGCTACATCCACATAGATATAAATTTCATATCAGAAAAAGGTTTCTGCTAAGACAAAGTCATTAAAAATTGTGTGAGTCCACATAAAACCACAATAAAATGCTGAAGTGTATGTTCCCTTCCTGTAAGTAGTGCCGTAACACAGCTACAAAAATACTCCAAAAACAGAATAAGACATGTGCATAAACTTGTGA
Organism: Pseudomugil tenellus; assembly: GCA_037177515.1. Lineage (NCBI taxonomy): Eukaryota > Metazoa > Chordata > Actinopteri > Atheriniformes > Pseudomugilidae > Pseudomugil > Pseudomugil tenellus. Next base: position 5,868,070 of record JBAMHX010000015.1, read on the forward strand.
TGTGTAGCACAAGATGTCAGAGGATGAAGCTAAAAGGGGGACTTTTGTGTGGAATGATGACATGGGTATTTTGCTGTAAGAACAAAATTCTTGTTAGCTTCAGCACAAATGCAACACTGTAATCTGCCATTGTTGTAGCTGTTTTAGGGTTTACTAATGGGTTCAGGACAAAATCAGGCTACCCTCTTTATCGGTTCAGGTTGTAAACGCAGAAACATTTGAACTGGACTCACTTTGAAGCATTTTCATTTTTTTCACTCATTTTCAAAGATGAACATTTTCAGGTCCCCTAAATGCCTGTTTAATATGGACTAAATGTTCAAGTGATAGTAAATCTTAGCAGATACAGTTAAACTAATCTCTGTGTGGATGAAGCCTTAGACTAAGCACAGTAGTTTCAACTGTCTTCTGGATGATTGTGTTTCTATATGAATGAGGACACTTGTCATGATTGTGAAGCAGAAACTCTCACGCCTGTTTGCGTTTTCTATGATGCACATAAGCTGAAATATATTTCTTATTATCTTGCACTTGTTAGCATTGATCCTTTGAAAGATGTGGAAAATGTTGTTTTGCTTTGTCATTGTATGAAGCCTATGTAACACAGTTGTGGAAATAGTGACCACTTTGGTTAGATAGAACATTGGTTTGGCATAGGTTAGTCATTTCTGCATTAAACTTTAAGTAAAGTACAAGGTACTTACATTTTCTGTATGTCATACCTTAATTGTACAGCTGTCACTTTTGATAATTAGGATTTTTACAGTACATATCTGTAAATTTAGTTTTTGTAGACTTGTAATACATGTCCACTGCCTTTGTAAAATTGATTGCTGGACGTTGAAGGCTTGAGCTTGTAAGATAGTATTCATGGAAAGCAATAAATGCTAAAATTCAATGTGTTCACATGAGTTTTTCTTTTCAGGTCCGACTGGGTTTGTTAACCCAAAGTTGAAGTTTTGGGTCACATTTTCAGTCTGTTGTCTGATCATCTAAGAGAAATGGATGAAACCCATGCATCAAGTAGAAGACATCTCTGAAACCTGTGCCCAGATGACGTTATTTTTACTTGGGCTTAAAGCAACACTGCCAGCCTCACTCATAGAAATGGGTAATTGGTCCAAGGGGAAATTTGTGCAAGGTGATTAGGAGAGAAAAAAAAAACATCAGTTGTGTAAGACTAGAGGGTATGAACCATTTTATTGTTGAGAGGATAAACATCCAGCGATGACTCAATGGCCTTGATACCTCTATAAGCTAAGATTATCACTGTTCCTGTTGTCAGCACATATGGACCAGGAAGGTATTGGGCCAGACCGAGTCTATAAACAGCAGTTTTTCTATTGACACCATGTTGTTCTTTCCAAATAATTCCCAGAGAGTGCTTGACATGTTGCTTGTGTAATCCAGTGTCGGTCCACCTGATGATAACACATTTACCATATACTTAACCCTATATTGAAAGAAGGACCATATTTGTACTCTTGGACATACAAAGTGTCTCAGCAAGTGAGTCCTCAAAATGATAGAACCACTCTTGAATTACCACATACTTATCTAATATATCTCAGTAGTATAATAACACTCTTCAATGGCAGAAAATGATTTCCAAGTGTTTCAAAGAGTGTGTGATAAAGGGTTAAGTGGGACAGCAGCAGGCACGTAAACAGCAATTTGTGCTTTGTGGGACACCTGAATGTTTACCTGGGTGAATCATCAGACTGGTGTTGAGCTTATTATTATGATATTGCATAGAGGCACACAAGTCACTTTTACCTTTGAAAATATAAGTATGAAAAAAAACATTTTCATATCGCTTTTGTTTTTGTCACCTTTCATTTATCCACTTCTATACGCATGGTGAACTCATGCAAGGAACTGATAGACATCTGTATGGAAAGATTCTTGAAACCTGTGAACTTCATGGCGTGTGCTTGCACATGGTTGTAAACAGCACATGTATGTTTCCGTTTATTAGCATTGATATAAACAGCAGCATAAAAGGAAATCCTCTCATTATCTATGTGTACTAATGATTGTGAGCTAATTGGTTTTGACAAGTCTTCATGTCTAATCCCTCACCATGTGATCCATCGCAGCCCATGTCTCATCCTCACTTTCAGTAGGGATTTGGAACAATAGAGGACCAAATAACTGTTCTGCCTGTATGGACTTTGATACTATATTAATACATTTGATTTTCGTTGATTAGGACAAGGTTAGGTGCAGTCACCGAGTAATTTTTTGCTCACCTTTATGGGTTTTGGACTGTATAAGGGGATGTTTGAGAAAGTGTTAACCAGGTCAAACAAGTGCATGTAATGTAAAAAATCATTTAGGTGCCGGGGGAGTTCAAGAAAATCTTCCCATCATGGGTCAGCGCCTGAGCGAAGACAGTGACCCAGACAAGGAAATCGATGTGGCAGAGCTGCAGGAGTGGTACAAAAAATTTGTCGTGGAATGCCCAAGTGGAACCTTGTTCATGCACGAGTTCAAGAGCTTTTTCGGAGTTACGGATAACAAAGAGGCTGCAGATTACATCGAAAACATGTTTCGAGCCTTTGACAAGAATGGCGTAAGTGCAAATTCACATACGACTCTGTGCTTGGCTCTGATCCAGCTATGCTTTACCGTATTGCACAATAAATCTAAAGATTTTTACAGTTTTTTTCAGACCAAAGTAAAGTATTTTTCTAAGATGCAACCTTTCCCAAAGATATAGTTTAATGAAGTTTACACTCTTTATGTTTACAGGACAACACCATCGATTTTCTGGAGTACGTGGCAGCTCTGAACCTAGTTCTCAGGGGAAAATTGGAGCATAAGCTTAAATGGACATTCAAAATGTATGATAAAGATGGAAGCGGGTGCATTGATAAAACAGAACTTCTTGAAATAGTTGAGGTAATATTACACAAATTCATTTATGGAGCTTTGTTGATTTTTTTGGCTTTCAAAATCTTTAAAATAAATCCTGATAAATTGATTGCAGTTTGTGTGTGAGTCATTGTAACACCCTTTCCTGTCACAGTCTATTTATCGGCTGAAGAAAGCCTGTCATGGAGAGCTGGATGAAGAATGTAATCTGCTTACTCCAGACCAAGTGGTTGACCGGATATTTGAGCTGGTTGATGAAAATGGAGATGGTGAGTTAAAGTTAAAGGAGCATTTTAGCAGCTATTTAATTTTATTTGAGTCAGGCTGTTGGAATGGCCTTGTGAGGTTGCATGCAGTTGTTGAAGGGAAATGGATTTTAGATGTACAATGATAAGCTGTTTGTTAAAATTCTGAATGTAGAAATGGTTAAACATGCAGAAAAATATGTCAACTGTCTTGTTGTTAAGGGGAGCTGTCACTGGATGAGTTCATCGATGGCGCACGGCGGGATAAGTGGGTGATGAAGATGCTACAGATGGATGTCAACCCAGGGGACTGGATCAATGAACGGAGACGCAGCGCTGACTTCTAAGGCTGGAACCTGGACTGTCAGTCTGTCAGACACAATACTTATGTGTGACCATTGGCATTGTGGGTTTGTAAATATTTGTGTATAAGTCATTCTGGCACTGGATGGAGGAATTGCCAGAATTAGATGTAGATTCATAACAATGCTGTTTTGCGTCTTTACAGAAGTTAAACTTTTAATCAAGTTATGAAACAACTGAGCAACAGTAGTCTGACTTTATCTGCTGATATCTGTGAGAATATAGGGTAATGCATTAATTTGTGTTTATGCTGCAGTTATAACAAGTGTATTGTATTTCCTTTTGTTTTTGTCATGAATTATGCATAAAGGTTACACAATAAACAAACTTAAATTCACCCTATAAACTTGTTTTCTCTTATTTGGGGTAACTGGAGTATTTTTTTAACATTTGAACTGAAATCTATTTACTTGTGGAGTTTTGATTAACAGGGGAGAATGATATTAACTGGTATTAATTAATAGCCCTGATTGGATACAAATAAATGTATTTACTACTCTCAGATCCTGTTTAGTTTTGCTGGATCTGGGTCTGTAAACTAAGCGATGCCAAGCAAGAGGCACTCAATCACAATGATAGTATACACTTAAATACAACAAACTATTCGTATATATTTTGAAAATATGAATGATGTAGTTTGTCTTAATTTAATCTGGAGAAAGTTTAGGAGAAAATTCATTTAAAAAACGGTTTACTTTCGATTGAACGCTGTAATAGTCTCATGAAATCTCGTTTTGTTATCGCGATAACATTAGCCTCTTCCTGCTCTCGGAGCTCTCAGAGTGCTGTAATGATATTACAGCCATTATATGGCTCTGGGAGCTCTGCCTGCTCCTACGCGTGTATGCTAATTTATACAGTCACTTGTGTATGCTATTCGCTTTTTGCGACATATACGACTTATATATACGATTTATATAGGCCTACAGTCAATTTATACGACACACTTACTTTCTTCATCGACAGTTTATAAATTAGCAAACCAAATCACTCGAGAAGATTTCAGCTTATTGCCCCCAATGTCGTCCGAAACTCAGACAGCAGACTGCACGTGCACTGACAAACAGAAGGTAAAACTTCAAATTTAAATGGCATGTTTGTTCACTTCTTCGGATGTTTACTTTTATTGTGTTTTATCACCTGGTGTATCGCTGCCCCCTTCTGGCTAGCTTGCAAATGACAGTTGGAGGCTGAATTATGTGACGGGGGACCTGTTCTCCAGCCCAGAGGACGATGCCATGGCCCACTGCATCAGTGAGGACTGCCGCATGGGGGCAGGCGTAGCAGTGATGTTCAGGAAAAAGTTCGGTGGTGTGGCGGAGTTAAAAGAACAGAGTGAGTCCAGTTCAGTTAGGACAAATTAGGAGAATAATTCAAAGGTGGATCCTTTTGTCGATATGCCTTGTTTTATCATCACATAGCCATATATTCTGTGAAAAAGGTTGAAAACATTGCAGCAGTGTAAACTAAATATTAAGTAGTAATTCCTTATTTTTACTTGATACATTTCCAAGTTTCTGTGCCATTCTAACAAAATGGTTCAAGTACATTTTAAAGCAGTTTTTAAGGTTTTATTTATTTATTTACTATATTTCCAAACAGAAAAGCTGACAGGACAATGTGCTGTACTGCAAAGACACAAACGCTTTGTCTACTATTTGGTAAAGCTGTTATTTACTAACATTATTTGTCATAAAATCATTCCTTCTAAAATGATTATGTATTCATTGCACAAAATTAGACTTTCCTGTTATATTATCTCAGATTACAAAGAAAAAAGCCACCCAAAAACCCACCTATGACAGCCTGAGACAAAGCCTGGAGGAGATGAAGTCTCACTGTTTAGCGAACGGAGTGACAAGAATATCAATGCCGCGGTTTGTATGAGCGCCACTTATTTTGTCATGCTAAAAAAAAAGCAACACTGCTTGTTTTTTTTCCACAAATCTCTAAGTTTTGTGCAGATTTTGTTTCCCTTCTTCTAACAGTATTGGGTGCGGCTTGGATCAGCTGGAGTGGTCGAAGGTGTCAGAGATGCTGAAACAGATCTTCATGTGCACAGACATCTCCATCACAGTCTACAGCCTGCCCCAAAGAACAGAGACCACTGTGATGATGGAAAACATGCGCAAATGATCCACAGGCATATTGTAAAGTTCAATTTTCTGCAGCGTTATCACAGTTTTTCTTATGTGCACAAATATATAATATGAATGTGAAATAAAGTTTTCTTTTTTATACAAATACAAGTCAGAAGCAACTTTGTGGATTTCTGAATAAAGTAAAACACCACATTTTACACACCTAATGTTAATGTTGTAGGTCACATCTGCAATAATACATTTTCAGTCTTTTGATAAGAAGCCAAAATATGTAAAACTAGTTTAAATAGAAAAACTAAGTCCAATAGAAACTTTTCAGATCTTTTAAAATTCTATTCATTATTTATACACAGTTCATTCAACACTAAGGAAAATTTAAAACATGTCTTTTGAGGTTTTACCAAGCTAGTCACACCTTCTGTTCCTGGTTAAAACACCTTCGACAGCAGTAGCAGTTTCAAGACTTTCTAGTCTAGCAGGTCTTTTTGTTAGGAATATATTTCATAATTCTCAGCAGAAACTTTCAAGCTCAATCACAGTCATTGCACAGTATCACTTTACACCCTGTACTGAGAGCTTTTCTGCTGGCTCCAGGTCTGGTTTGTTCTGTGCAGCACATTTAATTTGGTGATGTAATCCACATGAACTATTTTGAGGCATTGACTTTGTGTTTTGAAATAAATTAACATACCTGTAAATGAAAATACTTGTGATAATGTGCTATGAAATATTAATGGTTGGGTTTCTGTTCCTTATTTGTTCTGGTTTCTTAAGTCAGGACTCATTTACAATATTGAGATGTCTACTCAAATCTTATGCATCTTATGATGGCAGAGGCTTGATGTTTACATTGCATGAATTATTAATCCAATTATGCTTTTCTTTCATCTTTAATTTCTTTTTTATGTTTTGGAAATGTTGCAGGAGTTGTAGATAGAACAGACATTTTGGTCAGATTCGTCAGACAGAATAGATTACCTGCACCTGTGTTGTATGTTGACAATGTTCTGCATTTAACCAAACACTGACTCTGCTGTCATGCCATCTCTAATCGTTTATGACCAAAAGCTTGTTTGATTAAACTTTCACTTTGCTTTGAATGGAGTGTGCAATTTTTTTAGTTCACAGACTTTATTGCTCTTGTTGCCATCAGCAAGTGGTTGTTTTCTGGCTTTTGATAATTGCCTGCCAGGAAAGTGCTTTTATTTTGTAGGATAACAGTTGTTCTGATGCCTGCTTGCCTCTTTTACTTGAAATTGAAATCCCTTGCAACTACATTTAATTAATTTTTATTAGTTTGAAAGAACAAAATGCTTTAAAATAGTACTGTATTATATTTCAATGTACTTTTAGCATGTAGCATTACGTATCTAACTAATTAACTAATTTACCCATTCATTCATCAGCCATTTATATTGTTGACTGAGCAAACAGTGTATGTGCATTTCTCTGAGCTCATCATATAACTTGTGGAGTTCCATTGTGGCCTGGACAAATGGTATTGCATGATCCATTATTGATCTACTTGAATACAGCTGGGACACGGTGGACCTGATGGGAGTGGGGCAAAATGAGAAAAAATAAAAAAAAAAGAAAAGCAAACAACAGGAACAGGGAATCTGACACCACAAAGTCAAACTCACACATCTCTTTTCATTATAAAACACAAGTGGAGGGAAGACAGTTACTACAACACGATTTGCTTTAATGGCACTTAGCTTAATTAGTAAAATTCAGGGATCAAAATAAAGGGGGCTGCATTTAACAAGCTGATATGTACAGGTGTTAGTAATTATCATCAACCTCAGTAGCGGTGAGTCTGACTGAATGGGCTCAGTGGTTTGCTGTCTGTTGCCCTCCCATTCTCCTTTGGGGCACCTTCAATAATTCACGAATTAAAGGCATTAACAGCTTTGTACGCTGCGGCTGGCTGCCCGTTTCACCCCCTCCCAGCCCATATCCAGGCTAGCTGGAAGACCGTACATGGGTACCACTGCAAACCAGCCCCCGCTCTTCTCCTCTTCCTCCTGCTTCTTCTTTCCCATCCCCCCTTCTTGCCTGGCAGTCAGACTCACACTGCAGCAGAGCCACCTAGCTGCGCTGCAGTGTGTGCAGGGAAATCTCCCTTCATCTGACCTGCTGTCAAACTGCTGCAGCAGGAAGACCAGCACGTCCAAACCTGTTCTCACTCCACCTGATCCCCCCCTCCCTACTCATCTCTTTGTTCCCCTGCAGCCCCTTGTCCCACTGCAGTACACTGATTCGCCTACGATGCTCTTCCCCTCTATTGCCACTTTCACTTTTTCCTCCTCCCTCCTTCCTCTGTCCTCCATTCCTTTTTTTCTCTTTGCACGATGAGTATGAAATTGCAGAGCTCAGCATTCTTCTCCACAGGCACTTAGGAGTAAAAAAAAAAAAAAAAAAAAGGACGGATGAGATTGGCGGGAGGGTTTCTGGTGCACCACATAACTGGCCCCCTTCCAATTAAAAAAGAGAGCTTATGTTATTGAAGAGCTACTGAGCCAATCGGAAGGCAGTGCAGGCAAAGATAGCTGAAGAAAAAAGAAAAAAGCAGTGGAGCGGGTGAGCAAGAGGAGAAAAAAAACTGCAATGTGTGTGTGTAGTTTTCATCCCCTCCCCTGAGCAGATCTTTATCAGTTTGGGTACTTCAGTCTTGGGGTGCATTTGAATGGGTGTGTGTGTGTATGTAGCAGAGTTTACAGAGAACAGAATAAAGGTGTGTCTACAAGGCTCTTTTAAGTTATTTATTCTGCAACTGGAAGTAAGACAAAGTAAGAGAAGACTGATTACTTTTCTCTCTATCTCAAAGTGTTTCGGAGCCCGAGGAAAAGGGGAAGAGCTCAGCATCCAGCAGAGCGCCCAGCACAAAAGGTAAGCATCTCTCTTCTTTTACAGCAGGCATGCAGGGCTTTTTCACTTCTCAAATTGTTTTTCACATGAGTATTCCAGCTGTCAGCCCATTGCTGTTCTAGAGTGAGTGTTAACATTTAGGGTTTATACTTGTCCTAAAACATTGTTTTACATTACAAAGACTCGACAGAGAAGCAGAGTGCAACGCTGAGGCAGCGGAAGGGAGGGGGAAGCTCAGTGCGGGACTCCCTGATGCTCTTAGGCAAGTTTCTGTGCACACGGTTCTCTAGTGCTGCAGTATCCCATTACATCCCTGCTTCAGCATCCAGCCAGTGCGAGCCTGAGCAACTCACAAGCGGCCACCTGCATTCAAAAACAACTGTTTGGCTTTTTTTCCTTCTATGTCCAGGTTTGGGATAAAGTTTTATCTTTTTTTTTTCTCTAAATTTGCTGTGAGCCACTAAGCTGAATGAGGTTAAATGTGCTGCAGCTCAATTTAGTTTTATTGTGCATGTGGCAGTGGGTATTCTGGGTGTCAGTGGGGTTGGTTAGATAACAGATTGAATTTAGTCTGATCATGTTTGAAGCTGATGATTCAAACTGCTTTGGGACTTTTTCATTTTGAGCTTGTAGCGAAAGCAGATTAATTTACTGGTTGTTTCAGGATAACTAACGAAGGCAAAGTGAAGAGAAAAATCTCTATTATTAATGACGCTACACACTTTTTTCAGGTATTTGGACAATGATGAAATACTATAACAACCACACACTGAGCTTAAACAACAAAAGTAAAGTTTATTTATAGGCAGACACAAATACATATTTTTAGATGGTAAATTTAGCTTCAGTTTTATAAGAACCATTTTTAACTGATTTATTATGTCCCGCTTTTTTCTTTTAAAAGTCTGACCTTCATCATTTACAATTGAAGCTGTTATGGTGTCCAGCAGTGGGCACTGTATGTCTCTGCTGTCTGTGCACACTGGCCTGCTGCAGAATGGGAGGAAATCATGGATAGAATTGTGTGTTTTGTGTGCACACACTGAAAAACAACATTAGACAGAGTAAAGAGTACAGTATGTACTAGCCTTTTGATATCACTTAGAATTAAGGCTGTTACAGGATCTTTCACGCTCTGATGACATAGTAGCACATGACATATATAAACCTGACTACAACTCCTGATCCCAGTTACTCATTTGAAATTATTTCCCAGTTATTCAAAACTTGTTTCTATGCAGAGAGTGTCAGAAAAAATTGGAGAGAAGCTTAAGTCTTTTTCAGCACCATGGACAGAGTACATGACCACTTCTGATAGGAATTTGTTTTGTTATTCGCTCAAACCATCAATAATCTGTTTTTTATTCATATTTCAGTATCTCTATTTGACGTTGTCCTTGGCTGTGCACATCCTATCCTTTGCTTTTCCAGCTTATGACAAGAAGAAAATGTGTTTCATTATTCATGCACCTTTCCTTTTCTAGAACAAAGTCCAAAGAGACTGAAAACAAACTACCTCACCGGTTCAGTTTGAAAACCTCTATGCTGGCCTGATCTTACCTCTCACTTCTTTCACTTCATGGACTTATCGTTGAGATAACATGAGAGTCAAAGGATAAGAAATGTTGCCTTATGTCTGCAAATAGCGGCTTGTTTCAGACAAAGTAGTGCAAGAAGCCTGATAAAAAGTTACAACACTATAAGACTCCATTTTGTGAAAAACTTCTAGATCTCATAGAACTCTGCCACCAGCTGTGACATGAAGCTTTATTTCATGCCATGGTTGATAGCAACCAGGAAAGCGTCCCAGCAGGATGCTGCTGGCAAAGTGAGAAACCCATTCAGATGGCAATGATCAGAAACCTCAGATCTTTAATGGGAAACAGAAATGAGACCCCTCACAGTTCCAAGAATTAGCCAGTATCCTCCTTTAAAATCAACACAGAGGTGGATTAAATTTAGTATTTTCCTTTCAGATGGAATGGCTGTTTAAAACAGGTAGATACGATGGGATATCTGATTTCATCTTTTAGCAAGCAGTTAATGCAACATCTTTATTGTCACAGCACAAGCCAAATTGTTCCTGTATTTATATCAGTAACAAAGACATCTCTTTGCGTATTGGTGTCTTTTTGGACAAAGTTTTTTGGAGGCAGGGAGCAGCTGCTGGTCTTGTCATTGCTCATCCTCTGAGTGTGACGCCCTCTGTTTCAGCATGTGTGACATGGGCATTCAGCATGCCTCTGTAAATGATGGCCTGGGCAGCACAGCAGAGCACACACGGCTGTTACTGCAGTTAAAACTCTTCCAAAAGTCAGGAAGAGATGACAGGCTATACAAACTCAGCAAATTGTGTTGTTTAGGTTGTGTAGACAAAAGCAGAGGACTCTGCAGATGCCTGAGATGTGCTGATTCCATTAGACATGGCACCTTGTGAAGATAGTGAATAGCTACCATGTACTTTATTTTTTATGCTGTGGAGAAATTCATGGGGATTTGGTCCCGTTTGGAGGCATAATCAACTCTTGAATGCATCATTTATTAAGTGTTTTGATAAGGAAGATGACTTTCAGTTTGAAGGTACAGCGTGTGCAGGATGAATGACATTTAGTGGTCTTTGCAGGTAGTGATTAATGTTCTCTAAAGAGATGGAATCAAATGTGTGTTCTTGTTTAGCTGCATTCATGGGAGGCATTTGTTGTTTGAATTTCAATAGTTCTTTAAGGGCCAGATTTTTATTACTAGAATTTATTTAATTAACAGAAAATTCTCACCAAAATCTGTTTTAGAAGACACAGCAGAGAAGATTGAACACAATTGCATATTTAGACACGCAGTGTGAGCTAAAAAGGCCAAAATTCCTTTATATTCACTAAGGCCACCTTCTTGCAGGCTCCATGCAAAAGGAAAAGGATATTTAAATGCTTATTTTTCTACTTCTGCCTGAGCTTGAGGACGGACAAAAAGGTTTTTATTTCGAGATTGGGTACGATAAAAGAACTTTTTTAAAGACTCTAGGTCAATATAAAGGAAGAAAACCAAGAATAGTCTTTATTGTTGGAAAAAAAACCTGTCAATATGCCATGTGAGAGTCAGTAAAAGGAAAAATGAAATGTTCTGTTGTAGATGGTATCTATTGTCAAGCACAGACTCAAAAGACACAACAATAAGCCTCTTTTAGCCTTAATGGGTAAAAATGCGATTTGACTCAAAACCAAACCCCCAATCTTAGCTCATGATTTATCTTTATCAATTATTTATTTATTTATTATGCTGAATGGGGAGCAAGATATTTATACTGAGTTATATATTCAATCACAGAGCCCTGAAAGGTGGTAAAAGATGGTTCAGTCATTCAGATTTTGCTTTCAAGAGCAGGTTTTAAGGTCACACGAACTAGATTAAATCGTATCAAAGACCAATGACAGCTGAGTCTGAGCCTGCTTGGTTGTAAGCTTCATCATAACCTGAAAGAGCTGCTGGAGGGATAGAAGTTCATTTTAGGATACTTATAAGGTTGAAATAAGCTCCAGATTGCGATTTGATGGAATAAATGGCATCAGCTGCAGAGCTGGGGCTTGTTGCTGGTGCACGGAGGTGCAGAGTGGCCCCCATCGTGTGACTGTCTGGGCTCCTGCGGGGGGTCTCCAGACCTCCAGCGGGGTCTGCCATTGCTGCTCTAGACCTGCTGGGGGCTGTTCCTCTCGACTGCAGGGGCTTTGGCTGGAACCTCCCCCTGCTGCCCTGTGGTTGCAAGGCTGGTGGCTCGGGGGTGGAGTGGCTGGGGTCTGTGCTTGGGTCTGACAGCTGAGCATCCATTTTCGGGGGTCCTCCTGGCCTGCCTGGCTGCATTGGCATGATCACACTTCTGCGAGCATTTTCTGCATGCTCCCACTGTCACAGAGTTATAAGGTTTACTTACAAACAACCATCTTCTGTTCATTTTATTTGTGTGTTTCTGGTTAAATCTGAAACACATGCTTTCTTTTAGCCTGGGCTTCTCTGGTGCTCCTGACAGTTGTAGACTTTGTCTTCCATGTTTTATGTTGGCTTTTGGTACAGGTGTTATAGATGATGCGGAGAGCTGGAACCTATCCCAACGATCACTGATACACACTGGACACGACACTAGTCACTGTAGAACAATATAAAAAAAGGTCTTGTGGTCATACGTTAACAGGAAATAATTTTATGTAATATAAATCTCCAGCAGAATAAGGTCAGGTGTATTTATTTAGGCAGATGGCGGTCATACAGACATAATTATGTTTTAAACTGTGTTTTTCTCTGACCTGAGTGTGGTTCGTACAGACTGAGCTTAAACATATTTTATAAAGCAAACTAATACGCCTTAGTATACAATAACAGAAGTAACTGCAGCAAGCAGTATAGATTTTATTTCTATTTCCTAGTCTTTCCTCCACATGTGAACTTAAAGAAAAGATCCCAGGCTGTAGCCTCATCCTTGTTACCTCGTACTCTGCCAAACACATACTCATACATCATTTGCTCTCCATCATTGCATTATCTCTGTTTTTCTATAGGGACTGAGCTTCTCTCCCGCCTCCCAATTTAATCAGTATATAAGTATGAATTTATGAGTGCGCGGCAGGGTAGTTTCAGTGAGGAAAATAAAAGACAGCGTGGGATTACAATCCATTTCAGGAGTGCTGAGAAAAACGGGCATGAAAAGGACAAAAGCACTGGGAGGAAAGTGAAGAGAGGAAGCAAGAAAAATCATTCAAACATGGGCCAGAGAGGGTAAGAGAGATGGAATGAGAGACCGTCATAGGCAGAGCAAGAATGGAAGAGAGTGGGTGTGCATAGCAGAGCTACGAGCACTGCAGTACATTGCAGTGCCCAGCCCCCGCTGTGTTCTATGCTCACCATCCGGTTCCATGCACTGAAAAGACCCCTGCAGCAGCAGGGCTGTGCTGCACAGAGGGTTGCCTGCTGATGAACAAGCTCACAAAGCGCTTCTGACCCTCCTTTTGTGCAGTCTGGGTATCAGATGATGCGCAGATTTTGACAGAGGAATGATGGCAATGCAGTGAACACCGGCAGCCGACCTGCGCCTGCCAACGCATTGTCATGTAGAGAAAGGGAGTAGTCAGTGTGCGCTCCCCCTGGATTATGTAAGTGTATTACACATTTCCCTGATACCAGCTGAATGATCTCACCTTCTCTTGGCCATGCTGTCCCCATTAGGGACATCTGTCTCTCTGTTTGCTCTTGTCCAGAGGCAAGATCTTTGCAAATATAGGCACAATTTATTGAACTTACAGAAATGCCTACTGTAGCATGGCATACATGAGTCCTGTGTAACGCTGTCCCATGAATAACTGCTAAGACCCCCTCTGATGTGAGCTCGTTTTAAAGGGAAACGTTGCTTATTCACTTCTGTCAGGTATCATATAGTACAGATGGATATGTGAGTCACATGGTGGTTTCCCACACTTAGGTTTCTTTGGATTAATTATACAGCCTTTACCCCCCCAAGTAATACCCTCCAGCCCTCGTTCACCCGCATGCATGTGAACACATGCACACAGATGTGAAATGAATCTTCATCACGTGAATAGCCAAAGGAAGCGAAGGAGAGCGGTTTCTGCTTCCATAAACAGTTGCTAAGCTTCCGCCCACTGCCTTCCAGCCTGGGGGAAAGGGAGGGGGGGTGGCTTCGTTGGTTGAAGCGTGAGAGCTTCCCCCTCATGTATATTCACTGGTTTCCCTACACTTTTGCTGATGTGGCTGATTTGGGCTGCTTCCTGTGACATGGACTGATAGTATCGCTTGCTGTGTTGTTGAGCAACTGAATCAATTACAGCATGCAAGACAGGTGTTAGGACTGTTAAGTGTGTTTTGCCTCACCATATCACACTGGGTTTGCCTTTGATTTACACTGCACCCTGCAACCAAAGGCGGCAGTAAAAGATATAATTACTGTAATTGTGTTCATTCATATCAAATGTTTCTGATGCTCTAATACACTTTATTTGCTAACTATTGTCATGTTTTTCTGTGGGGTGTTTTGCATGAGTAATCATTATAGTTTTTGATACCAAAGTGTTTGAATCTTTTAACATGCAGCAGTGAATGGATTGCTGAAAGACCATGCTACTTGCAAATGCTTCTAATAAAATGATGCATTTGTTCAGAATATGGGGGAATTTAAGTCCACACGGATCTAATGTTTGTGTGTAACAGAGACACAGAGAGTGGGAGAAAGCAGCAGAGTATAGTGTGGGTGAGCTGCAGTAGGGATTCAGAGTGCTGCATTGAGCTGCATAATTAATGTAGAGAGGGTGGAGCTAAAGGCGGAGATAACTTTCTATAAAGAACAAACCGGCGTGACAGAACAGGGATGCTTCATTTAAAAAAGAAAATCAAATAAATAAACAAATGTTCCCTGGGAGGTAGAGAGAGAACAGGATGAATGTGGTGTTCAAATGGAGAAGTCGTTCGGTCCAGCTCCATGGCCCTGTCCCATCTGCTCCCTGAAGCCCTCAAAGCCAATCATTCTCTGCCACAGCCAAATGTCTCAGTGCTGGCTGCGCTGCTCTGTTAACCATCCAATTTGTATCAAAACACCTTCCTATATGACACATCTGGTGTAATTCTCATCTGATCTGTCTGAATGGGACCGTAAGGAAGGAGGGGGAGTTGCTTTAATCAGCAGGATTAAGTTATATTTAGCCAGATTTCTAAGTCCTTTTCTTCTTCTCTTATTTATTTATTTATTTTAGATGATCCTGTCTGCTTATGAAAGGATGTATATTCTTATAGCTGTCCTCAGTTTTCATTTTAAATAGTTCTATTCGCACATGAAGGCTTTTCACAATTACTGCACTGCTCTCGCCTGCACTTGGATGCAAATACATGTTAAGGTATCCTCTGAATGCACTAAAGCTTTCATGTGCACAAGCACGCTCCTCTTCAGTGCTGTCAGATCTCACAAACCTGTTCAGACTCTTGTTTCTGGGGCAATATTTCTTTGCCACTGACTGCGTCTTTATCGCACGCATCTGCTTGCACCTCTGTCACCCAACCTCATTGTCACTTTTTTGAGCTTTTGCTGCAGTCTTCTCAGCTTCTGTCCTCACTGCTTCACAACATGTCTTTGCAGGCTTTAGAAATCAAACCAAAAGCTTTGTCAGTGTCTAAAAACAAAGTTTGCCCAAAACTGCTGCAGGCATCTGTCCTTGTCAGAAGGGTTAAGGGTTTGCACAGACTTTTGTAATGCTGGTGTCGTGGATTTTTTAGCCGAGAGAAGAAGACAAAAGACTCTTGGTCTTTGCTGCGTTCGAAGTTTATTACATGCACCTACACACAAGCACATGGACAGAGATCTCTGTCCCTGGCAGAAGCAAGCAAGTCTCTATATAGGGTCATCTGCCCGCATACCAAGGTTTTACGACGTCTCTGGTAAACAGATCACAGATATAGTGTTGTTATTATTTTTTTTTTTTGTTTTTAGCCAGGTTTCACTACACCCCAAAAATCTCCAACATTATTTGGTGCATGGTTGATGATATAAGCGCCAGCAAGATGCAGGATGATTCATGCTGCAAATCAAGCTTTTTTTTTGGTACCGTGGTTTAATCTGTCTAAATAAATACAATGAACTTTCTGATTCTTTGATAAAAGGATCTGAGTGTATTTAAAATGAAATGAAAGGATTTAATGCTTTCTCATTCTTGCAGCACAACTGAAAGGATTTTTTTAAAAAACTTATTTGTTCAGAGAAACAACACAAAGTTTCATCAAATATTTTTTTCCAGACACTGAAACCTTAAAAATGTGGAGACATTATCTGTTTGCTTTCTCTTCTCTCTGTCTCTCCTTGCATTCCCTTAGGCGTTGTCAGCAGTGGGAGAACTGAGTTGCCATTTTTCTTTACTGTTGCTAAGAGAGAATCTGCCCATCTGACACACAGCATGCTTGGAGCAGCGCAAACAAAAAAAAAAAAGAAAATCTTGTAAAAAAAAAAAACAAAAAGAAAGAAAAACTTGAAAACTAGGCTTGAATGTAGCTTATTGTGAAATGTCCTGTAACCACTGAAACTACAGGTTGAATTGGAGAAGAGCTTTAACCCCTTAATGCCTAATGTTGCATATTTGATACCTTTCTGAGACATTTTGCATCACTATGGTAGAAATATGTTCAAAACCCAGTTGCACACTATGTGATACTGGTCTCCTGCCCCCTGGTGTATACCAGAAAGCAGAGGACTCTACAATATAATATTTCAACCTGTCACATTTAATAAATGGTCAAAATGCAAAAAATTAATATTTTCCACATTTTTTAAAGAGCCACAAAAAGAGTTCAACTATTACAAATTGGAGTTTTATGAGCAGTTGTACTTATTCAGGCATAAAAGGGTTAAATGTTGTGTACGAGCTGTGATCTGTGACTTTTAGTTTGTTCACACACCAAGAAAACAAGAACTTCTGTATTTTGTTAGAGGAACATGGTGCAGAGAGATGCAAATAGACACAAAAGCATAGGAAGGAGAACATTAGAGCTGTGTGAGTAGGTGTTCAGCACGAAGGCGTTTTTTTTCTCTCTCTTTGAGAGTTTAGGGGCCAACGTGCAGATGAAGGACAGCAAAGTGAATCATTAATTCTTTGTAGTAGTACCACAAAATAAAAAAAGAAACAAAAAACATCTGTAAGGTTAGAAAAAAGGAAGAACAGCTCAGTTTTTAGGCCATTTTTGCAGTTTAATGGTCAAAATTCTGAATTATATTGTGCTACGAGACAGAAATACATAAAATCTGCATAGTAATATTTGCAAAATCTTCTCAAAAGTGATATTTTTAATATGTTAAAAGAAGATCTTTAGATTTTAATGCATTTAATTTGAACAAATCCAGTTTATGAAAAACAGCAGCTCATTTCTAATAAATCAGATGTGCTGGACTTCCTGGCAGAGATCTTCCCTCATAATGGCTCCGCAGTTCTAACTTACCTGATGTGTGAATGGCGGGTCACTATGAGTGCTTTGTCAGGCTGAATGTACTCCACTCAGTCTGCTAAGTTGTTCTCCACTTATTGTGCTGCTGTCATTCCCAGAATAAGATCAGTGTGCTGATTTGTATTCAGCTTCCATGTTTTTAGCCAAACTGCAACACACAAAGGTGCCAGAAATCAAACAAAAATAATGGGCTGAGTTTTCCTGGGTCTAAAAAGAGTGAAGTATAAAGCCTGAATATAATTTTGATGTGTGAATGAGAGCCAAGTTTGTGGAAATTCGATCACTCCCAATGAGAATATTGACCTGACGGTGAATTGGTTGGTGCCTAGAAGAGCTTGATGGGTTGCAAAGTCTATTACCCTCCATTCTTGTAATAGCTGGGGCTTGCAAGAAGGACACGAAATTCATTGTAACATATTGATCAAAATAATTGCAACCATCTCTTTGGACAGTTCTATAAACATCCAAACCACATTGCTTTTGCAATGTTAACTCTTATCAGGACAGTTTTAGTGAATCATTATTAAGACAGCCTCATCATACATGCACAATCTTTTTTTTATGCAATATGTTAATCGCTAAGCACGTGCATCAGAATATATATATTATCCAACAGCCCAGGAGAAAAAAAAAGGAAACAATAGGAGGAATACATGAAGCTGCCTCTGTAGTGACAGTGCATCCTGCATCCTGCTGTATGCTGGAGCGTACCGTGCACTAATTCAAACCTTCAGTGAAATATACTCATCCAGTATTTGTTATTCTCTGCATTTTGTTCTAATTTGTCAACAGCAATTTGGTTTTTTCATTAACCACAGTAGAGTCAATAAAAACTGCTGCTTAGATTCAGATTAAAAGCCAGACTTCCATTAATATCTTCTTTAGTCAGTTACCAGTAGTGGCCTGTCATATTTGCTCTTTAGCCACTCGATACCAGACACACAAAAGCAAAAAAAGGAGCAGCGCTTAACAGCCCCAGTCAACGTAAAACCGTCTATGAAAGAGTAAGAAAATCATCTGCGTATTGAAATGATAGGTAGGCAGTTTTTTAACCTGTATTTTCTGCTTTGGAGCTCAGGAAGTGATGCATATCCCCATGTGTTAGTTGTTATGTAAACCTCAATGCAGTGCAGGATATTGTTTATCTAGGACATGACTGGTTTGTGCCCCCTCACTGGCAAGTGTCCAAGGAACTCTGAAAACAAGTCAGACATTTTAAAAAGCATATTGCAGAGTTGTGATGCTTGTGTGGTATTTGCTGGTATGGTCACCATGGTAAGTGATACCAGCTTACTGGCAGACACTAATGAAAAGAAGTAAAGAAAAAACCTGCGGCAGATTTAATGGATTTGTTTACAGAGCTTTAGAACATAAAGAGGCATACATATCTTTAGCTTTTAACTATCCATGCTGCTAAGCTTTTTAGTTATTATGTGTGAAATTGATTTTAGGTCTTCAGGGGGGATAAGGTGCAGAAATCTGTTTATTTACAAAAGTAGATAACTTCTCAGCTTGGCTCAATCACAACTGGCATTCTTGCTATATGACCCTGTGTTGGCTAGGTTTCCCCAGTGCTTAACTCTGACAAATGAATGGACCTCTGCCTGACTGGCTGATTGTGCTGCTTTCTGTTTGAAAGCAGTGAAACAGTGAATTACACACAAATGCTGAAACTGGCATTTCCTCCTTATCTTGTTCCAGGCATGCAGCTGTAAAGTCTTGTAGTCTCTTATTCTTCTTAATTTTTGCAGCCTCACCATTTTCATATTACAAACTGGAGAAAGAAATCCAAATTGTAAAGGTTAGAAAGCAACAAAAATACACAGAGCATTATGAACTAGGACTTTTTAACAGCATATAGCCAGCTTAACAGTCACACAACACCTTATTTGCAATGTATGGCTTTTTAATATTTTACAAAAATACTTTTGTTTGTGCTTTCTATTATTAAAATTGTAACTAATATTTTTTTTGTCTTTTTTTGCTGGAGGAAGCAAAAACCCTCCTGGTAAGCTTTTTATAGTTAAACTGACCTCTGCCCTCAAAGATCAGGCAAACATTACATATCGTCTAGATTGAAACCCTGCCAGACATGTTTTTTTTTTCTGATGATGTAATGCGTCAATTGGGTTGGAGAGAGTCATTGAGTGCTGCTGTTTATACAGTACTATGACAGGGACCAGTGTTACCAGTATAACCGCTGCTGCTGGTTGACATAC
Source organism: Pseudomugil tenellus (assembly GCA_037177515.1). Taxonomy (NCBI): domain Eukaryota; kingdom Metazoa; phylum Chordata; class Actinopteri; order Atheriniformes; family Pseudomugilidae; genus Pseudomugil; species Pseudomugil tenellus. The sequence goes on from JBAMHX010000015.1 coordinate 5,887,726, forward strand.
TCATCAACAGAGACTTAAGCATGAAGCACTTCAGATGATGATGAAAAACCTGCCACATCTATCAAAAACTTGTTCTTGTTACTTGTTCTAGAAGTTCATATTAAGACTAAAAGAAGGCTTCCACTTCAAACATATTGTAGAAGAGGAGAAAGGTCAGATTCTTGTCAGGATCTGAACGGGTGGACCCAAATGCAGACAGCAGACAAAAGGAGTTAGCAAAAATCACAGTATTTATTTCAGTCCAGGTCGGTACACGGGCAGCATAAAAAATAGCAGGAGATACAAAAAAGGATCTAGCAGAAGATTGTCAAAAAAACCGGGCAGAGGGTCTGAAAACCAGAAGAGCATATACTCAGGGCAA
>JBAMHX010000015.1:5888186-5906478 GCA_037177515.1 Pseudomugil tenellus
AAGGAAAACAGTTAACAAAATAAAACAGGAATTGACAAAACTTCAAAATAAAACCAGACCTCTGAGGGAGCCTGACAATTCTAGACATAATTTTGAAAAAAATCATAGTAAATAATCAACCCCTTCAATCAAAAAACTATATTGGAAACAAATATTTAAAATAATATGCTGAGAGTGAGTTTTTCACTATGTAGTACTTTTAGAGCAGCTGTCTTCCTATTGGAGAATTCAGGGTACGATACCTACAGGTTTCAGTGTCCTGAAGACATACTTAAAACACATAATGATCTCCAATATGTGCTTTAAACTATGATTATGGAAGAAAAGAAATATAGTAAGAATTTATCTTATTATACTGTTGATAATGCTCACATTAAACATTTGAAAAGTTTTACATAATTGTGTCAAAAAAGTAACTTCAAGCTTTAGATTGCAGATGGCTCCTAGTTGATGTTCACTCCTAAGTGATTTTTATGTCAAGCTGCTGACTTTGTTGTTGATGTTTGCACACATTCTCACAAAGCACTTTGTTTGGTTAGTGTTGTAGACCCTTAATGGACTCTGGTGTCTAAATAACAGCGCAGAAAGATAGAACATCTAGCTCTAGTGCAGAACAAAATTTAGCTGACTATGTTAATTATTCTACCACATTAACTTCTTTTAACACGGACATGCAAAACATTTTTATTTGATTTGATACAAAGACTAATTCAATATTTAAGAGGGAATGTATTATTAGGGATGTCTTGCTTTAATTTTTGCTGTTTGCGTTTTCCACTGTCAATAGATTCAAACAAGTATTTTCACTCAAAAACAAGAAACTATCTTGTTTTGCAGGTTTGTAATTTGCATTTATAACTTTACACCTGAAGATAAGGCTGCATTCAAACTGACTCGGAGGTCAAGAGTCGGAACGGGGAATGACGTCATATCTAAGTTTAGACCGTTCATGAAAGACCGACATGGATGCTGGCAAGATCCCTTTGCTTTGCTTGAGAGTTCAGTTAGCATGTTAGCAACAATTTAGCAGAAATTCTTAATGTTAGCATAGAGACTACATCTAATGCTTTCATTTAGCAATCATGTTTCAAACTTAATTCTGTGTAGAAAATACAAAGCACCACCTTTAACTTTAATTTATGTACACTTAAACAAGTAGATTTAGACATAAATGTAGATTTACTGTTAGTTTCATTTAGCCTTGCTTTGTTGGCTAAACGTCTTTACTAGCAAACTCATGTTAGATGGATCTGCTTCCACTTTCCCAGTCAGTTTTCCGGCTTCAGAGGTCACATTCTATTTCCAACTGGGAAACCCAGAAAATCTAACTTCCAGGTAAAAATTAAACACAGCATGAAGCATTGCCAACAGGCAAACACTGATTTGCCACTCAGAATAAAGTGGATTGTTTAGAAAGGCTAGAAAAAAGGTTTTTAAAGAGACAAGTGTTAAAACTCAATTTAACAAAGGGTCTGCGTGTCATGCATTTTGACATAAACAAAGATCCCTTTAAAAATATATATATAAACTGAGTCTTGCATGTTGCATAAAAATCTGTATTAAAGGTCTTCTTTAATGTGTACATGCAGAGAGATTGTGTAAACCATGACTGAAGCACGTCTCATTGACACATCAGTAAATCCAGCAGAAATAATCAAAATGGTGGTTCTTTGGCCCTGTGATGGACTGGTGACCCATCCAGGGTATAGTCTCACCTTCTAAATGCTAGTATAGTCTCCAGCTTCTCCGCCACCCTAAATTGGACTAAATGGTATAAAAAAAGATTGTTAGAAGGATGGTCATTCTTTGACTGGCTGAATGACAAAGCGGGATATTGAGTTTGACGTGCAGATTATCTGATAATCAGCAATATAATGAGCATTGCAGTGACTTAATTCCCCTTCATTTCAGTTTGAGGAATTTCTATGATGGCAAAGAAGCAAGCCATTGTCATATTCCAGATGCAAAGTGGACGTAATCTCGTTTGTTATGACAAGGACAGTCTGTCAATCTAGTTTAAAGAAGAGGAACCGAGAAAAATAAACAACTCAATAAGTTACGGTTGGAGCTGAACTGCAACTCCAAATCATAATAACATTAACTGCGTTAATAATAGTATAGATATTTTACCTAGTATTTATATCAAATGTAGAACATTGTGTTACTCATATGAGCAGAAATAGTCAGAGCTCTGTGATTTGTAAGCTGAAGGTACAGATTTGTCAGTGATTACTTTGACAAGCCAGTCTTTAGTCCTGAAAAAAAGGCTTTGCATTATTGAAGTATGAATACAGGACACTTTGTGTCTGGAGAAGGTTAAGTGTTGCATCAATGAGGGCAAAGAACCCAAAGACAAGAGGAAGAATCATCATTCCTTTTCTTTTCATCGTAATGCATAATGGGATGAGCTGTAACAGTAACTGGAAACTTACAATTATTATTATTTTATAATTTTTTCCTTGAAAATATGGCTAATATCTAAAGAGACAGCAAATTGTCTCCATGCATCGTTTAACTGATGCTTCGTAATCTATCACTGGCAATGAAAATCAACCTGGACTTCAGGATCAATGTTGTACTATCCCCCTCTGCACACAGCAGCCGACGGCTTTTGACATGCAGCAGATGGTGTGCCACACAGTGATTTACTGCTGCATAACTGGGGTTGCATTACTTTTTGTGAGCCTTTTTCCTCTTGAATTATTGATTGAATCCTGTCAGTTGGCTGTGTAAAATTTCACATATATTGCCAGCTGAGTGGAAAGATTTTGTGATATTAGTTTCTTCAAGGCTGTCTGGTTTTTACTTGTCTGAAGATTATTTCAGCTCACATGTGCTGGGATGCAGTATGAGATAAAAAAAAATCTGCCTCATGCAGTGTGGTAAAGTTCCAGGGCTATTTTCTAAACCTGGTGTAGTTTAGCAGTGATGAAGAGTTAAACAAAAGCAATCTTTAGTATGCTCCAACTACTGACGTTATGAATGAATTTGCATCAAGGCTGTAACACGCAATCGCGGGTGATAAAAGGGGACTCTCTCAATGTACTGAAAAGATTCAATATTTTTCTCTTTTGCTCGGAATAACTGTTTCATTAGACGCTGCAGTTGTTGTCAGCGATTCCAACAGTGACATTTTATTGCCCGCTAACTGTTTTGCTTCCCTGGTTTTCACTGCAGCATCCAGCTGGGATAATTTGATGAGCTCATAAAACAATCCCGTGTTAGAAAGTGTGGCTCTCTTGGAGGTTTCAGAATGCATTCTGGCCACAAAGATTAAGCAACTGGTGGCAACATTTACCTGCCAGGACCAAAAATTGTTTTCTTTTCCTGCCAGGTGAAGCTGATTCCCAGAATTGAATGTTGGCTCCACTGCAGCACCGTATTTGAACACCTACCTTTGTGAGATAAATAGGTTTCTCTGTTAAGATTACTTTCTGCCGTGTTATTATTATCAAACTTAACCAGGTCAGTGGATTAAATGAGACTGAAAGAGCTGTAGTCCAGACTAATGGATTAACCAAATGTGTAATGGATTGTGTATTTAGATTTGGTCAAAAATTTTCGATAGGATAGTGATTCCAGACTTTGATTATTTTTCCCTCTGAAGTATGCAGTTGGATCTCCAAGTACTTGCTTGGCAAGAAACCTCAAACCTGTTGGTTTATAACCAAGAATCCACTCAAGTAATAATGGTCTCATTTTCTTTGGCAGTAGATGGTGTCTAAATGGAAATTCTCTGCCCACTAATTGGCTTGCACTTCTGCACATTACTAAAATCCGTTTTTTGTGTTGGTATTGCAATACTTGACTCATGCAGTCATGACCGTTTGCTTTCTTCTGCTAAGTGGTCATTTATGCAGAATTCTCTATGTGATTGCTGCTCATTCATTGTCATTGAATCTGACTTTAAGCTGGGAAGTTGGTTAGATTTAATATCATTTGACACAAAGATATATTGGTAACTGGTGTTAACTTATGTAGCGCTTTTACTTTCATCTCTACCCATTCAAAGCGGCCTGAACACCAGGAGCAACTGGGGGTTCAGTGTCTTACTCAAGGACACTTTGACACGCTGACTTCAGGTAGAACAGGAACCGAACACATGGCTCACTGATCAGAAGATGGCCACACTACACCTGCGCCATAGCCGTCCCAATATTTACTAAAATGTCTTTGTATTTGCAGAAAAAAGCCGATGTCATCGTTTTTTTTCTTCTGGAGAAAACTAAAGAAAACAAAAGCATGTATTATTGTGTCACCATGCTTGAAAGGCAGCTGGAAGAAGAAAAACATATATCTGCTCCATAGAAACGTGGAACAGTACATAACAGTACATTATTATGACTAATAAAGGTACCATTTTATAATAACATGTCATTATATATAAATACTTTAAGCTGAGGTGTTCACTACTTGTAGTTATATAAAGGACACACCCAGTGTGCCAACATCGCAAACAAAACAATTTTTCTAAACTGCAAATTGATTCGGAATCTTAGAAAAGCAAGAATCACAATTCTCATTGGAATTGATTTTTTCCCTCCTGACACCCCTGTAAGTTTTATCTATTGGTCAACCAGCTCAGGCTTCATGCGGTTCATAGCAGTTTGTTGCTCTGGAGTGATAAGTGCACAATTACCGTAGTGTTTCTAACAGGCATCGATTGGTCTTGTCTTCTCTATCCCTCCCACCATTGATTGTTGATGCCATTCTCAGATTACAAGGCTATGTGAGGGCAGGTGATAATACACTGCTGTCTGGCTGCAGGGACATCCCTAAAATATATTCTTTTGTCTTTTATTGTATCTGTGCCAGTAACAAATTCTGCTGTGCTTATATATTAAAACTTGAAAACTTCATTGAATTCATTCATAAATAGATGCAGTTAATCTAATATGAATAGTTCATGAAAATAAGCTGCTGTGAAAGTAATGACTACAGATATTAATATGTAACTAATCTTTCAGCTGAGAAATCTGTTTGGATTTAATTAAAATCAGACATTCACACATTCCCAGGACAGTTAAACAATAGTTAACACCTTTTTTAAATAGGAAATAGCTCATGGAAGGTTTTGCAACAGAAGTATGGGTTAAATTTCCCCACAATGGGTGGAGAAGGAGGGGTTTGTAGTGATTTAGAAAACAGTCTAACTGGGTGTTGGTACCCAGTTCTATCCTTGGTCTCCCATCGAACCAGATTTGTGTCAGCTGACTAGATAGATTGATCTATTTGATCACGATTAGTAAATAAAAAGGTAAATAAATCTTCACAGCTGAGTATTTAGTGTTTTGTCTGATTCTTCAGTCCTGCCTGGTCTTTGGGGGAACAGTGGGGTCAGCCTGACTGACTCCACTGCAGGTCTGTTTGGAGAGGGAGGGAGGTTTTCCAGTTAGCACCACTTTATCAACATTACACCTGTTTACCTTAACTAATATCTTCCATGACAGCTACAACCAAACACTATACTCTGCTCATCCAGTGCTATAAGATTTACATTGAATGAGGGGCTAAATGAGAATATTATTGTGAAACACAGTGAAACTTTTTTTTATAACATTATTTTTTTATTTTTCTTACCAATATTTTGTTTTTATATTAACTGGAAATCAAGATTCATTTGAAAACAGAAAATGATTAACCGCTTAACTTCAATAAATATTTTCCAAGATACAGCTGTTGACAAGTGAAAGTCTATCCAAGAAAATGATAGTGAACACAGTGCAGTCTTTAAGACATGCTTGTTGAGGTAATTACTTGATTCAATGAAATTCAAGAAACCCCAGAATCATAGTACTCAGTTCTCATTTTAATTAGAGAAGCAGGGATGTTTTAAAAGCACAAGTCTACCTTTCTCTCCTCTTCCCTGTGCAACTGCGTTTCAAAGGTCAGCGTCTAATTTAGTTTTTAATGAGCACTTAATTGAAATAGACTCTCTGTCTACATTACAGATGATCTCAGTTAAATATTGCAACGTTATTGGGTCAAATCTTTCCATCAGTCATCAGGAGACACTGTTTATATTTTTGTTTTGTTTGTTTTTCTTTCTCCTTTTTTTAAAAATATGAGGAATGTGGTAAAAATTAAACACCATTAGTTTGGAGAAGTGAGTAACAGTACAGTTTTATACACGGGTGAATAAGCTGTCAGAGGAGGAAAAGGCCATTTTGAGCTCCTAAAACTATAGTAATCTCTTTCATTCATGAGAAAGTTATAAATTAAAGACATGTTCAGACTTTAAATTGGAGATCATCGTAGTGGGAAACAACAACTTCCAGTAAGCCCACTAAAGCTTATTAAAGCCTTGTTGCTCATCTCTATGCACAGTATAATAAATAGGACTTCCTCACTAACTGAATGTTTTAGTCACAGCTGAAAGACGCTATTTAACAGTTGTTTGTTTATTATTCAAGATTTCTTATCATTTGCTCGGCTGATTAGATGGTTGATGTGTCTGTCACTACCAAATTAATACATCGTTGCTTTGTGCTGTGGTCTTTAGCCGTGCTCTGAGGCTGAATTCAGAGTACAACCCCAAAAAATCTGCTTTTATGTGGCGGAAGGAAATCATCACCAGGGGTTAGCTGTCACACTTAATCTATGTTTGACTAATGGCGCAGTGGTTTCCAAGATTTGGGCCTGACTCATAATGTGAAGGTGAAGGATCCCCACAGGGTCCTGCTGCCGGCTTGTCAATCGTTTGTCCTACAACATCTCTGACCGCAACGCGAGGAGCAAAAGAGAATATTTGTCCTCATTTGACAAGTTATCTGCAACTTTTGCAGTTTTATAACAAGCCTATGCTCTTCATTGTGAGACATTTCAGAGTGGCAAACCATTGCGTGAAACCATATTATCGAGGATGTACACTGAGACAAACTGTCGGTTTTCAGAGGAATGTGGCACACCGAGAGGATAAAATGTTCCTCCAGCTATAGATAGATTGTGGTAGGTAATATAGTTTATTATGTTGAGAGCTGCTGTCCAAAAGAAATAGCTGCTTGCAGAGCACATTACTAAAGCCCATTTGACATTTATAGGAGTTTGTGGGTCCCCTGGGGACTTAGTTGTTTTTCCAGTGTCACACTGTTCTCAGGAAGGATGCAACGCAGAGACATTCAACTCCAGATACTTTTGTTTGGCTCTCTGATTTTGTTTGTTCTTTCACAGACCGATTTTCCTCAGATGTGGTCTAACTATTATTTACATTCAGACAACAGTTAGATCTGCCTGCAAATCATTTATGATCAAAAACATGAAGTAAATTGACAAGTTTCATAATCTCTTTATCATATTTAATCCTTATGTCGAGTGTGGTTTACAAAGTTATGTTTCATTCACTGGGCAGGCAAAAAAGGAAAGCAATTAATCTGGAATTGTGTGCAGTTTCGTCCCTGCTGTTGACCATTACTCTGGGACTGGATGATGAATTGCCTTATTTCAGCACATAAACACAGGTCTTGTCTCCCACTGGAACAGGTAACCAGAGGAATGTAGGCACTCTCTATCAGGATTTATGGACAGTATTGGTTTGTGAAAAATGTCACTTTCTTCAAACAAGTGAAGTAAGATCATTGTTTTCCAAAAAGCTCTAAAGACTTGTTGGCATTTATGCTGTGTCATGCAACTGATTGAGCAATTACTTTTTAACTGCAGCTAGACAGCACACTAAAATTGATTTGATGCAGCCATTTCAGATTTAACAGAGATTTAACCTGCTTTTTTCTGAACTGAATGTGGTTTTAGCTAGATGTAATCCTGGGAATTCTCAAACTATGCAGGGCTGTATTTCTGCTAAATGGTTTTAGATCACCCTTTTCATTATTGTTGTATGCTTTTACAGTCTGTGCGTCAGAGCCTGGCTGATACTTCGATCTGATTTATGGTCAATCTTTGTTTCGTTTCAAACCAGTGCTGATAGATTCATGAGTCTGCAGGATGAATGGAATATAAGATTAAATGTGACATGTGTATCTATATATCTATTGCATAATATTAGTAGTATGAATATGTTTATGTTTAGTGATTGTTGACTCTGTTTTAGAGTCAAATGACCACCTTGGTCTGAGCCACCGTTCACTCCGGATTGTTCAAAACCCCTAATCACTGGCGACACTGGGGGGCCAGTGGCTCCAAGTTAAACATCAAAGATGAGCTGTGAGGTTTCTTCTTATGCAGCCTGAACTTATGATGAGTTAGGTGTTAATGTTAGTTTAGGTAAGATGTGATATGCATATAAACAAATTAGACTATGCTTAAACAAAGCTTTAAAAAACCTGCGTCTTGAAGAAAATCACTGGCCAGTAATTTCAAACTAATTATGCTGATCAGCAATTGGTTAGCAATGTAATCACTGTCCACCACCAGAGAATGATCAACACAGTCATTAGTAGCCACAAGAGTCAAGAATTAATTACACAGCAAACAGCTATTCAACATCATACCAGAGATGAGTCACGACAACTAGTAGCTAATTTGGTTGTTAGTCATGCAAATCTAACCCGAACGAATACATCAAAATATGGCTGCAAGGATTTGGTTGCATTTTTGACAAAATGGTGGGTTCATCATTACAGATAAATCTTTTAGATGTTTTATAAAGTGTGTTAGAAGCTCTTCTGAGCTACAAAATGTTCCATTGTCTGTGATTAATTAGTAGTATCTGTAAAATTTAAGAGAACCAACTCAAAGCTTTATACACTGATAGCAGATGCAACATTTCATGATGGATGAAAGAACATTTGCCTAAAACTAAAACGCTACCTTACATGAATCAAAGGGAATACACCACACTGAAGTTTGGAAGATTGAATTCCCAACTGTTGTGCAATGCAGACATTTCTCACAGACATTTTTCATACCAAACACCCGACAAACACTAGTGCATTTGAACTAAATTCAGCTTTCCAATGTCATTCTCAAAGTAGGAGAACGTTTGATGGACAACACCATTTCAGTTTTGTCTGTGTGCTCTGTTCGTATCAGAGCATGACGAAGCTAAGGTGACATCAATTGCTTGTTTCTGCTGACTGTAAAACACTCCACCAGTCAGGAATCTGCCATGTAAGCAACAACCCATCACGCTCCTCACTTCACACATTTGGAAAAACTTCTCAGGCTTAGCGTGAAGCAAGCGGCCTGCCTCTATGACGTATATTACGAAGAACACCTGCTAAAAAAACCCACAAATGCTAGAAATGACCTGAAATGGACTAAACAATCTTTTTTTTTTTTATTTTTATTTTTTTATAAATAACAGTAACTTTGTAGCATCTTTTAAAAAGTCTATTTGATGTTATGTGTGTAAAAAAGGGAATGTTAAAGGAAAGGGAAATATTAAAGTGAATAAAGCATGTTAAAGACTTAAACCAAATCCTTGCTAAGAATGACTTTTGCTACAGATTTGTTGTAAATATGCAGTCTGACACCTTAAACCCATCTGAGTACTCTGATGTTACAGATGACCAATGCTTATGGAAAAGCTGTTCTATCAAACACACTGTTACATCATTTCCTCTTGTAGAAAACCGGTTTTTTTTTCTGTTGGTCACATTTTATTTATGCAGCTATTTCCGATCAAGAAGACTTTTGTGTATTTGCATGTTTGTGCACACGCGCATTGGTCCATCTGTGTATGCTCGTGTTTGCGTGAAAATATGCGTCTGTTATCTGAAGGCAAGTTCTTTAATGTGTTTGCCTGCCTTCTGGCTCAGTGTTAAACCCCTGCATTGCAGCACTGCCAGTGGGATTTCAGCAGGCACAGCCCCCCTTTTTTTCCTCCCTCTCTAACCCTTCATCCTCACAATAGAGAGATTAAATTTGGGCCAGATCCCTCCTGCGCAGAAAGCTCTTTGCTCACACATGCACATCTTCCAGTGTTCATATGCTACACTCCAGAGACCCTGGGCAGCTGAGAGCCCCCAAAAGTCTCCTGTAGCAACAGTCCTGGAGAGCCACGTGTCTTGGAGACAGACACTGAGGAAGGGAGAACTGGAGACTGAAGAATAGAGAGAGAGTAAGAGAGAGAGAGAGGGGAAGAAAGCATGGAATCCTCTGGGGATTCAGCAATTCAAGTGCTGTCTGAGAAGCAGTGATTTTATTAAAGAACAGAGGGGCACTAGTTTGGTGCTGGATTCCTTTTCTAGTTGTTTGGAAATGGCACCCATAATGTAACAGCTCAGTTTGGGAGTGAAACTAATCCAAGGATTTTTTATTACTGTGTGGCAACAATTTTAAATCCAATGAATATTTGAAAAAATATCTTTACCACTCCAACAATATGTTTTTTTTTATCTTTGAAATGAGCTGACAAGTCAATAGAAAAACCAGCCAGACAATCATCCTAACAAGTATTTTAGGGATAGTTTTAAGTAATTAAACATAAAAGAAAATATTGATATTTTGGGGATGATTTTATATGATAGACTGCACGGTGGTGTTGCGGTTAGCAATATAGCCTCACAGCGAGAAGGTTGCTGGTGGGAGCGTCAGCTCGCATAGCTGCCTTTCAGTGTGGAGTTTGCATGTTCTTCCCATTTTATTACTGGTTCTCTCCCAGTATTCAGGTTTCCTCCCACTGGATCCATCCATATGGATGGATGGGTTTCATAGGATGCCAACAAACAACTATCTGGCTTCTATATTATATTTTTCATGTAAACTGAGCATGACTCTTAGTAAAGCCTATATTTTTGTCCTATTCATGAAGCATTAACATACTTCAGGGTTTGTGTGACAGTTAAAGAGGAAAAGTTACAATAGTTTTGGTCTTCCGGTTTTTATCTATGAACCACATGCATAAAAGCCTATTCAAAAAATTATTAAAAACAAGGTTCAGACCTGATTAAAACTAAAATTCCTCACAGTATTATAACAAGGTGAAAGCAAGGTAAGAATTTGCAGTTTTTGAAAAAATAACCTGAAAAAACATCTGTACTTGTGTATCAAATAAGACATCATTCAGTACTTTTATTGAGCTAAAACAACTCTGTCGATATTACAGAAAGACTCAGGGGCTTGTGCTAAAAACTTATGCAGCGTTCTCAGAAGCTTGTTGTGGTGTTTAGCAAAGCAGTTATCTGTAGTTGCATTGTAACTGCTGACCTTCAGTGATGTTGGCTCATACATGATCAGGACGTGACCCCAGTGCCAGGCTGGTTCGCAGAATGTCACGTGAATGTCATCATAAAGTTCTGTTTTGATTTCCTCCTGCATAGTTTGATCCCTTGGGGGCATAAACAGGTCTGGAAGGATGCAATCATGTTCACCGAGAAGCAATTCCCTTTAACTTGATTGTATCTGAGAATATGCACATTAGAGCCTGTTGTCTCTGTCAGCTGGCACAATTACAGGCGTTCCACATTTTATTATGTATGTCCTTGTGGGGAAGCATTTACTTGCGCTAGGAGGTTATTGTACTCTGTAGTCATGTGACAGAAGATTCACTGGTAGATGTAGAATTCTAATTAAACTCAGTTGGAGTTTTTTCCATCTTTTTTTGTTTTTGTTTTTGCATAGTGAGAGAATTACAGTCATTCTTGTGTTGGGATCATGCTGAAGCTTTTCTTTTCTTCCCCTCCTGTCATCGCTGCCTCCCCTCAGCGAGCTACAAACAGCTCACTTTGACATTTTCATTGTGTTTCCATAAAGACTGCAAATATTTAGCTGTGAAGGAACAAAAAAACGGCCCCAGTTCTCTCTCCTTCACACATCATGAATTATTTTGTTGTATAAATTTGTCAGTGTTCAAATAAATTATTTTAGAAATTCATCATGTTGGGTCATTTAGCATCACAAAGTCATCAGCAAGAGCTGTGAAAAACACTTTCTTCCTTAACTGAGTGGTATGTCTTACCAAGTCCAAATACAGGGAGTGTGACACTGGTGTTGCTCATTTAAACAAGATTTTTATTGGGAAAAGGAACAGTTTGAGAATATTTAGAATAATCCTAATGCTTTTGGATTACACACACCTTGCAGAGGGAACCTAATCATAGAGAAGACACTTTAAAATTTTATTAAATGTTTTTTTCCTCACTGAAGTTCACAAATGAAACTGGTTATCTCTCCCAGTGGATGTCTCTAACCACACAATGACAATAACACAATTAAGTTCGTTGAATCATGAAATTGATTGATTCGCTAAAACGAGAAGTAAATTGCTCTTCAAATAGAAACAAAATCCCCAAAAGTCTAAGAACAAAGATAGAAAGTCATTTATCATATAAGTTCATTACTGTTTCTATCAACAAGAAGATTTGATGGTTTCTGATTCAACTTTATTTGTGTAGAGCCACTTCACAGCCATGTCATCTCAAGGCTGACACGTTAATTCGAGCCAATTCATAACAAAAAGCCTAATTAAGGAAAAATAACTCACCGGATCGAATTATGGCTTCGATCCAGTCACCCATCCTGAGCATGTATGAGGCGACCGAAAAAACTTTGTGTCCTATTTTCCACCAAGAAAAGTAAAAAGATGATTTATTAAAAGTGTGACTCTTCAGCTAAATGGTTCCCTGCGAAGCAAGGAAAGTGGTTCTTGAGAGTTACCAACTTTTCACTCGTCCGTAACCAGAGGTAGCAAGTCCTGGACCAGAAAGTAAAAAAATCATGTCCAGCAGCTGTTCCAACCAGTTACCAGACCAGCACAGTTCATTTGCCAGTTAAACAAGCCTGTTAGTGAAAACCTGTTCTACATGTATAGGTAAATCCAAAAACATAGCAGAACGTTTACTTTCTGGTCCAGGAATTGCCATCTCTGTCCATAACTAAGCAGTCTGAATCATCATAAACAACAAGACCAATTTAGAAAATGTACTGGGTTTGTCCAAGTCACAGGTAGATGGAATAATAGTGTCTTATAGGGCAATGAAAAGTCACATTGTTCTAAATGCTGGTACCAAATTCCAATGCTGTCCGGAAAATGCAGTTGTTTATAGGCCATATATCCTTTATACATATTACGTATATGAAAATGCTTTGTATCATTTTGCAGAAATCCTCTGAATCTTATTGCTGTTTCTGCTGTGTGGTACCAAAGCTTTGAGTGGGCCCTAGAGGTTGGACCTAATACTAATACGGAATGATAATATGTATGGGGAAGGTTGGTAATATCTGACCCTCAAAACCAGCATTTTGAGAGATAGCTGATGGATTTATCACAGGAAATAAATGAGTGAGTTGAGTGTTTCCAGATTAGTTGTTTTGGGTTTCCTCATTACTTACGAAACAACACAAACTCCTCTTGGTTTTAAAACAAGTGTTTGGATATATGACTGCCAGTTTTAAGTTACAGTATATTCATCAGTCAACACACTTTGTTGTCTGAGTGTTGCATATTAATGTGAGTGATCACATAGAACTGTTTTCAGACTTAACATATTTTGATTTGAAAGCACTGATTGTCACACAGATACATGTTTATTAAACCACTCATTACCCATGAAGCGGACTTATGATCTCTTGTTTAATCATTTTAACATCCGTTGAAAGAAGAATATCTGTGTTTACGTAAATGGCAGATCAAGCTGACCTTTGGAATTATTCAGAAATCTTCTCGAGTGCTGTAAGTGAGAATAGAGATATCTGTAGTTTCTGATTAGCAAAGACTTTCTTATGTATGAGACAGTGTGTGAACAAACCTGAGATACGCTCTTTTAAGGAAAATAGCTCAACACCATCACTGAACAGAGTAATAAAAGTGTGCTGTAGCGACAGCCTTAATTTCCCATTATTGCTAAGACTTGTTTGGTAATGCACTAAGTTTGTGTTTGTGTTGCACCAGTCAAGTGTTATCTTTAGTGTTTTCAATGTCTCTCAAGAGACACAGGTTTGTAATTATATCTGGCATTTTCTGTGCCACTTCTAGACATTTTTCCATTGTCTGTTAACAGATAGTAATGTTACCTGTCTCTGCACTACAGATTAACAGGCTGTAATACGTTACTGAGAGAGCCCACCTGTTTGCATACAATAATGCATAAGATCACCAGCTCAGTCGTTGCTAAGCGACAGACATAACCCCCCTGTGAATTCATGGCAATCTCTGGAGAAGTCAAACTGACACCATTTCACTTCCATCTTTAAAACAAGTTGATCAACTCATCAATGAAGTCATCCATCTATCCTCAGTCATAACAATAACGTCTCTTTGGGGATAAATAAAATGTTTTTATTTATACTAAACTAAGTTATAAGCTGGTTCAACTTTTAGAGATTTTTATTTTGTATTAGTTATGAGATTTAACTTCAGCTTGTGGGAGCTCACAGCCGGGAAGGGTGGTCTCATCTGGTTCGGTTAGGGTGCGGGGTACAGGAAGGGAGAACATGAAAAACATCAAACTCTGGAGAGATTTAACAGGATACAAAAAAAGTGCAGGGTGAAAGACAAAAACCACAACAGATGGAAACACACGGAGAAAAAAATAATAGATATGCAGTTACAGAGAGAAGGGAGTAAAAAAGCATTTCTTTCTGCATTGGAGGTGGCCCTCTACTTGCTTCTGTAACAACACAATGAAAGGCTGGTTCAGGGTCACAAACATTTGTTATAAACTGTTTCCTGCCAATAAAATGTCTAATATCCTGAAATCTAAGTTTTAACTTTAGATTTTTCCCTGTAGGTGCTTTTTGGCAAAAACAACTTAATATAATTTTGGGAATGTGTGTTAGGAATTTAAAACTGTCTTGACGCAGGTTTGTCAAATAGAGATTCATTAGAGTGCTGTTACAGTAATGGCAATAAATTAATTTGATAGTTGGTGATCAGTGGTGTGCAACAAATAGCTGTCAGTAACAATTTATCTGTCCTCTAGCTTCAGGAATCAAAACTGATTTAGGCATTAACTTGCTTATGTGACCAGGAGATGGTTATCAATATGCTACCTTTGGCATAAGATTTTTGTCAATGGTCTGCAATGTGCAAATATAATATGAATAGCAGTAATTAACTTCAGGTTTTAGATAATTCAAGTGACTGAATTTAAGTCAGTTTTAATGTCAGCTTCATATTTGCCTAACTTCTTTCAAAAATCTGTTGACAAGATGCCCTCCCAGGCTTTGACTCAGAAGAGAATACCTCTCTCTGACTTCACCTTATTTCTCTCTTACAGGATTTCTGACTGACAATACTTGCACTGTGATTACTTCCAGCCACTTCTCAAGACTCCAAGATTTTGGCTGTGAGTATCCCACAAGCAGGTGTCATGTGCTTAGAGATTTCTGAGAGGAAGGAAGAGGGAGGAGGAAAACGTTCTCCACCTCATCCGAGTGGAGAATCGTTGCTGTGACACTTTTTTAAGCATAGACAGATCACAGCACATTCTTGCATGCATCCATCCTCTGCAGCTCCCCTCTCAGAAATCCAGCGAGCATGTTCCTTTGCCGTCCGCTGAAGGCATGGCCCAGATGGCAGACTGTCCATGGCTGGATGCTCTCTGAAACTGTCCAATAATATAACACTCTGATGAGCTGTGGGGGGGGAAGACATTAGCTGGCCTGAAAGAAAAATCCTGTTGATTATCATTATTTGAGTGGGAGAACTGAATTCTTTTGGAAGAATGGAGTTTTTTGTTCTCTGCTGCAAGTTCAGGGAATTCACAAAAGCAAAACCTTGTTTTAAAGCAGACAGTGTAAACAGATTTAAACACAGTGCTTTCACATGCTTTGGACTCCACTAGATGTCAGCAGGAATCGTGTGTTGGGTTTTCCCCACTCTCCCATCTGTTCTTAGAGAAGCTCTGCATGTGCCAGGGAGGAGGGAGCCAGCTGCAGTGTGAAGTAAGCAGGAAAGGCGTGGTGAGGAAGAAAGTGCAGCCCGCTGTGAACAAGCATGATTTACTGAAGGATTTACTCGGTGTGCGCCAGACTCATGCACACCACACATACTCCAGCACTCAGCTGATTAATCAGAGTCATTTCAATGAATGATGTAAGCTGGAATACTGCAGGGGCCACAGAGAGCTAATAAAACCCAGAGGACAACAGCCACGCCTGGGAGGACAGTTAGTGGCTGCTGCTTTTTCTCTGTCCAGCTACTATCATAATGTTCCCTTTGTCCCCTTTTGCATTTGATGCAGGTCAACTCAGCATGTGCTTTATGATATATCCTACTGTGGGGACTGGAATTAGAGCAATATTAGCTAAAGTAACACAGTTACATGAAGCTATTGTTTAACTAAGCTTTAACATTAAGTTAGCTATCTGTGTAAGGAACAGTAATCTACATGCATCATGCATTTGTACAAAAACTTAATAGAAGACTTTCGCTTTGTGGGTGTAAAATGTACCTTTTTTAACGAGATTTACTTAAAACAGTAAAGTCAAGGGTCCCCAAGACAAAAACTAGTGAGTTGAAAGATGCTTAAAGTTGTAGAGAGATAAGGTGTGTGTGATGAGTAGTTCACCTGCAATGACCTTGCCTGTTCAAGTATCTCTCAAGCAAAGCTATGCTTGAGAGATGAGTCTCATAACAAATAAATTAAATATCTCCATTAGTTCTTATTTTATTTGTTGCTAAATTAAATTCAGTGTAGTGTTATGCAGTAGTACACGTGTCATGTTGTAGAAGTTTTATGTGAAATACAGTGAAAGTATGCTCTCCATTCAGAAGCTCAGCTTGTACTTGGAATCATATACATTTAAATTAGAGTACAGTTTTAGGAATAACACGTTTTTAATACCCAGAGAAGCCTGTTTTTTTCTGGAGCTTAAATATAATTGAACAAATTAGCATAACGATGGATGAAATGTTCCAATGGACATCATAAAAGGGCTTCTTCTTCCTCTCAGATGCTTTTCCAGCCTGTCCACCAGCTGTCGTTTTCTTTAGTGTTGTCTTTTTTCTTTAGGTTTTGTCTTCAGCAAGTGATCAGATTGAGACCAGGTGGCTGACCCACACATTGCAGAATATTACATGACTTTACCTTAAAAAAACGTCTGGATTGCTTTGCAGTGTTTAATTCATCCTGGTGTTTAACTCATAATACCTCAGATATTTACAAGTAATGTTAGATGCATAGTCATTTTTCTTTATCATTCTTTTCATTTATTCTGTTTGAAGTAAATCTTAATTAAACCTGAAATAAATGAATAATACTGCTGTAGAGCTGCATTGGCTTTTTATGATGACTTGCAAAATCAAATCTGGGCTTTCTATTTTCTTTTGTTTCTCAAGGTTTTTCTTTGCCAATCTGTTGCAAAGCAACTGTTTCCTGATGAAATCCTGTGTACGTTCTCATCCTGTCCACCTCATCAATAGTTATTATTAAATATAAGAACTTATTAAATACAGTAACTTCTCAGACATCAGGGGATATTTAAGACAGAGACAGTAAACATGCACAGCAAGTAAGTTTGGAAAAGACGCCTGTTCATAATTTTCTTTTTTTATTTTGCTAAATTTTAAGATAATTATAAGGACATGTTTTTATGTTTTTAATCCCAAACACAATTAGTAAGTGAATAAAAGTTTCCACTGACACTAGATACATAATCTGTCCTTTTTTTAAGAAGATCCATGCATCCATTATCTAAACCGCTTATTCCTGTAAATGGTTGCAGAGAACAAGTGGAGAATGATAAAAAAAATTAACAAAGATTTGGTAAGACCAAGACCTAGTCTTAGAACTAATTTAAACGAGCTCCATGACCACACCATAAATGTTTTAGTTACTCTTTTGATAACTGATGTAAAGGTTTCTGATCTGTTTTAGCGTGAAATACCTCCATCCATTACTTCATCAAGTACAACTTCAATGATAAGCTCAAAAATACTCACCTTTTTTGACATCTGGTCAAATTTAAATGATTAAAGTTTTGAAAGAGAATGAGAAAAAGCCTTGCCTTTGTATCAGTTTGCCTTTCATTTGCACAGTTGGGTTTTTTAAACTTTAGAAAACCTTGAAGTCAGTTTGGTTTAAAAGAATTTTTCATTTGAAAGTTGTATTACACTCTAGAAAGAAATATCTTCTGCTTGTTTACTGCACATATCAGCAATGAATAGAGTGTTTCTTGTAAAATACCTCAGAAAATGTAGGGTTCATGTAGTGAGACCTGCGAACATTTGTATGCTGGATAAAATACTTAAAAAAAAGTTTTTAAAGTGGGCGAAGCTTTGTTATTGCTCTAAATGAGTCTATATCAATGAATTAAACGACCCTCAGGGTTTTCGTTGAAGTTCAGAACAAATTGCTTCTGATGACACCTAGAAATAAGCAGTGAATGTAACTACAAAGGGCTGAATCCTTCATGCATTCATTCATTTTCTGTACCACTTAATACAATTCAGGGT
>JBAMHX010000015.1:5906571-5931920 GCA_037177515.1 Pseudomugil tenellus
TATATATGTGTATGTATGATTACAGATTTAGGTTTTTTAACTTACTGATTCATTTTTCCAATAAAACTAACATATGAACTGACAGGATTAGATGCATTTTCATTAAATGACTTGGTTATCGACACATACCACAGTTTTGATGTTTTTATAGCTGTCTATTAATTTTCTAACAAATGTCTTTTTACTTTCATTATTCCACCACTAATGCTGCAGATACATCTGGCACAATAACAACAAGGCTGATTTGTGCATTTGTCAGGATATTCAAACTGATGTAATTGCAAAATGTGCCACTTAGTCTACAATTAACATTCTTATATGCGGCAAATTCACCTACAGCAACACATGTTGTAGAGCCTTATCAAAGGCAGTCTAGTAGCTCATTATGGTAATATGGCTCTAGCAGAGAGGTTTATCTCTCACCCTGCTTAGTCTAGAATGAGCCAACACTATGAAATGCAAAGGGCTGCATGGTTGCATCACCTTACATCTGCAGTAGCACATCCCAGCACGGATACAGAAGCAGACCTAATCCTTGACTGCCAGCCACAGCATGGAATATTTACCACGCCAACATGAAAGCCACAATCGCTGAAATGATTTGGAGATGGTGTGATGGCAGCGAGCCTTTAAAGTGTCATGCTTAAAGCCATCACAGACATAAAGAATAAAAAAAGAAACATTGGCTGCAGTCATATGTTTGCACACCTGCAACCTGTTTAATATGGGAACAAAAGTTCAGTCATGAAAGGATTTAAAAGAACACACGCACACACATTCAGATCAGGAACATGTGAAAAAAAGGCAAATGTGACACTAGATGTACCCACGGTCACTACAGAGCGATGCGCTCAATTTCGATAATACACAAATTGGACAGTCACAGTGATGAGAGTAAGCCTAAGGGGGCACAAAGTATGTGTAACATTGTGCCTCATTGTGTGGCTGTTTTCTTTTTGTGTGTGTTTTCAGAAATGTATTTTGTTTCTGCATAAGTAGCAGGTTTGTGTTCTTAGTGCATCTTGTTGCATATGTAGGTTTTAACTCGTGCATGTGTCTGGAAGGTTCCCCCCCCCCCCAAAAAAAAAGACCCACTACAGTTGTGTGGGATCCCTTACTGCAAAAAAAAAAAAAAAAAAAAAAACACATGGTGCTGCACGTGAGTTTTTTTTTTTTTTTCCTGAAAACACAGCGTAATGCATTTTAATGGCTTCACACAGTCATTGACTGAACAGCTTTTGATGCAAGGCTGGAAGCTTCATGCAGTAAGGCTCCACATGCATGCCTTATTAAAAATGCATCCTTAGTTGTACTTAATCTCTCCAGAGACTTGGCCTGTTTAGTTCAAAGTATGGTCCAATATAGTTTTTTTCTTCTTAGTCAGTGAAAATACAGATACAGATAGTTACTAGATTGCCGGTATATTTACAGTCTGCAGAGGAAGCAACTGAAAACTATGAGAAGAGTATAAATATTAGTCATCTGTCACTACAAGTCAATGTCCATCTGTGTTAACGGCCTCACAGGGAAGGTGCTGGTCACAATGGGTGTACCCAGTGAGCAATGAATCTTGGTTAATCAATGTTCCTTTCCTGTTGGACGCTGATTCAGGCCTGCTCAGGTTTCGTGGCAGCAGGCTGCAAGATGTCTTTTACAATGCAGCAAAAACTGCTCAAAATAAAGGAGTGACTGGAACTGACAGAATCAAATGTCACCAGATTTTTCATGCAGGAGGAACAAAAACTGTTGAGCTGTGGACATTGCAGTGAAAAGTTGCCATTTTCACCTTTATATGAAACAATATGGAGTTGAGAGCTGCTAAAAGGTTAGAAGCAGCCTCTCTACTTTTGAAGATAATGTTAAGTATTTCCCAAACATGACTGAATTGTCCCTGCTGGAAGATGTTGTCTATGCAGCCAAAGCCCAGTGGAGCTTATTTTTCAGCTTTGTTGTTATTCACAGCCTATTAAGGCCACATTGGTGGGGCCACACTGTTGCACGGAGAGGCAAGTTTCTTCATTACATCAGCAGTGTAGTTATTTTGAATCTGTCCCACATTCTCTGTCCTGCTTATTTATCTTTCTGCAACTGAACCAAGATCACAACAACTACTCTATTTACTCCTGCTTGAGTAATGTTTGCAGAAAACTTCAGTGTCCAGTTGCTTAATACGTTACTGTGCATTTTACAAAAAGCAAGCTGTATATTATCGAGATGTTGCTGAAAACAAAAGAATTAATAACATTTTGGATAAATAAAACAAACAAGATTGGAAAGGTTGAATCTTTACTTTATGCAGATGATGTAATCCTGTTTGTTTAATTGCTTGCAACTATCAACTCTCTCTGGAACAGTTAATATTAAAAAAATGAAGCAGACCATTTCCCTAAGCTGGAGAAGAGAGGCACATTCTTTCCATGTTAGGGGTAGGATTCTGTCCTAAGTGAAAGAGTTCAAATATTTTGGGGTCTTTTTGAGTTAAAGAAGAAAGAAGTGGGAGATTGATTGACTGATTGGTGGAGCTCCCACATTGATACAAACTCTGCATCGCTCCAAGTCTCAAGGCAAAAATCCTGATTTATCACTTGATCTAGGTTCAAACTTTCACCTATGGCAATGAGTTGTGGATAGTGACAGAAAGAGTAAGACTGCAGATACAAGAAACTAATAGGCCTTTTCCATTAGTACCTACTCTACTCAGCTCGACTAAAGCAACTCAACTCACTTGACTCTACTAGTTTTCCATTATGATTCGGGACCCTCCAATATGAAAAAAGTTCAGAATGTGCGCCATGATAAGAGGTATTATGAAGCTGTCGCCGTGATCTGCTGAGTACTGGTGTTGGTTCTGAATGTGTGCCGTGATCAGAAAATACATCGGTGTTGGTTCTGAAACTTCCGCCCGGATCACTATTAATACCAAAGCGACGGGTGGATCACTACTCCATTCTGTAGTCACAATTTATGTATTCACACTTTCCTCGCTTGGAAATTCAAGGAAACAGGTACCAATAAAGTATCTACTCGGCACACAATATCTATAGTGGAAATACGCTAAAGCCCGGTAGAGCCGAGGAATACCAGGGAGAGGAGGTACTAATGGAATGGGCCTATACGTGTCTGGTCTTTCCTTTAGAGATAGGCAGTCATGCAAGGTTTCAAAGTAGAGCTGCTGCTCCTCCATGCCAATGGGTGCAGATGAGAGGGCTCGGATATCTTGTTGAAATGCCCACTGAATTCCTCCCTGGTCAAGTGTTCCAGGCATATCCCAAATGGAAGGGTCCCCAGGGAAGACCAAGAACATGGTGGAGGGGTAGAACGCCTCTTGATCCCCACATTTGAGCAGGAAGAAGTAGCTGGAGAGATCCGGGTCAGAACTTCCCTGCTTAAGCTGGTGTGCTCACAAACTCACTGATAAACAGTAGAAGATGGATACTTGGAGGGTTGGGAGTCATTACTGGTTTTAATGAATATAGAGGTAAACAGCCAGCACTCATTTATTTTCCAAAACAATGAGACATGAGTATAGTGGTTTATTTAGACATTGGCAAATGTGTGCAGCCCTCTTCAAAGTGTAAGAGGTTTCCCTGCCACGACACAGGTGGCACATCGACATCGACCCTTAATTCAGGGTCTGCATAGTTCAAAGTCTTGTTCCGAAGTACCCTTCAAATTGGGACAGCCCTTGGTGCCCCAGTATGACATTTGCGCATGTCGATCTGTGCTGTGAGAGAGAAACTTCTGACACTTGAGGGAGTGCGGCTCTGTAGGACCGGAGTTGCTGAACCCTGATCTAAAAACTACCCCGTACACAGTATTGGGAATATGATTCTACTGAGCTTGGAAGTCAAAATTATCTGTAGCCATTGTTTTTCTTTTATACAACCTGAGGTCTTGTAAACAGACCTTGCAATCAATATAAGTAGCATTCAGATTTTTTTTAAATGTTATAATAATAACATTAAGATATAATAATTGAGAAACCTTTTTAAGCTCCTCTATAGATCTTGTCTTGCATTTGTTCTGTTCTAGGTTTGTCTTTTTTAAGTTTAACCAGGTAAATGACCAGATGAATCTCTCAGGTCTTTACATTCTTTTTGTCCATTTGTTAATAATATCATTTTCAGATACTAATTGATTCATGTACATAATTTTAGAGCTTGATATGTTTTCCTTTGGCCTATACTTGTGCAGTTTCTATTTGTATCGAAGGAGACTGTGTACAAAGCTCTGTGGAAAATGCTGTTGTTGGTACAAATACTATTTTGTTCACTGTAAAACTAATTTTTCATTGTGCATACTATCAAAGAAAGCTCAACACATAAAAGGTTTTTGCAAGAGGCTGCTAGTAATGATGTGACCAGAAACAGGCCTTTGACTAAATATATTGACTAAAAAAGCAGTCGGTGTCCACAAAAAAATCTTCAAAAAGTCTGGTGAATGCTTCAGATCAGTTGATAGGATTACGTGAGTTTTCCGGGTCATTGGAAGCTGAAATAAGAGGATGGCTCAAAACTTTTTTACAATTCTGTATCAAATTAAATTTTTTCTTGTCACTTACATTTGCCCACTTATCTACCGCTAATACATGAAGAAAATACACAATAAAGACTATATCAAAATGCACAGATCTTTGGAGTACCAATTATGGTAGTTTTTATCTAGCTTTAATTATTAGACCACATTCTATTCAAAACCAGGCTCTACACATTACACGAACTCAACATGGAGAAACGCTATCAACACAGACAGGGAGCAGTTAGCCTTCCTCCATCTCCAGCTGTATGTTTTGATTTTACAAAAGTCATTCCCTATTTTCCCTGCCTTCCATTTTTTCTGATTGAGACTTTATTGATTTTTGGATCAAGCCCTCATTTCTGGCCAATAAGGTGTGTGATTCACTTAGGGGACGACGATAATTCTCTGTGACACACAGCAATACCCAAAGGGCTCCAAACTGTCTGGCTCACCACTGGTGTTAAGCGAAAGAGTGCGTCACATATTGTCATTACTGAGCAGACCTACAGAGTCATATGCTGACTTGGGGGGTGATGGTGGGGGGGATAGGGCGAGCAAGGGGATCTGCGTGGTATCATTACTGCATATTTTAAATGCTAAAAAAATTAATCCTGTTCTCGCAGCTATAGAGGCTTATATGGAACAGTGTCAAAAGGCGAACAATCGCTCCAGCTAAGGGATTTTTAAAATGATTTTCACCAGAAACTCACACTTTGTAAGCTATCATACAAAATGTATCTTGTTCATAATAAAGATTGAAATCTTCCTCGATTACAGTAGAAGTGATGCAGATCCAGACATGGGGTGACAAGTAGCAAATTACTGCTGCAGCAACAAACCAAGCAAATAACAAGATACTTGTAGTCTTCCTCTTGTTATCTGAAGGTTCAATCTTTTATGTCATTTAATTTCTTTTCATTTACACCCCTTTGTTTTTCCACTCAATTGCAGGCAGCTCAGGAACATATCTGATTCCCATGTAGTCACCCAACACCAGAGGTGTTTGAAGGAGGGTTTGGATGCAGGTAGCTCAGAGAAATATATGGAAGCTTTTTGGATTGCCCTTATGCATTGGGGGTTAGATTACTGCATACAGCACCTTGTGAGCAGCATCACAAATCAGTCGTCCGAGCAGTGAGTGCTGGAGCAGTAGGAGAGATGGAAGACAGAGAGAAAGCTAGGGGAAGGGGGAGGTGAGAAGGAGGGGGATCCTTTCAGTGAAAGAGACAGAAAGAGTAGAGAGAGCGAAAGGAGGAGGGGATTGAGTGAAACAGAGGTGGGGGTAGTTATAGAGAGAGTGACTGAGTGTGCGTGAGCGTGCGTGTATGTTTGCAGGAGAACAAGTATTACTGCAGTGGAAACAGTGCGAAGAGGACTGCAGTTTCTGGTGCTGATGGGAGAGCGGTCGAGGGACGTTATTAAGACACTGTTATATTAACCCTAAGTGCCTGTTTGGTGAATGGGTTTGCCTGTTGTGGAGAACAGGATTACGGAATTACGGTAGTGCTGGTAAGGGTGTATTTCAACTCTCTTCTCAGCTTTGCTCGAACACTTCCTTTGAGGAATCTGGACAAGGCAGGTGGCTGTCGCTGTGGTGATGGATTTGGATCTGCTGTTTCTAACTTAGTATTTCTTTTTTTACGGGTTTTACTACAATGCAGGTGCATGCTACTTTCTAGTGCATGTTGTCCCAACAAAACTCCAAGCTAAATAATTTGCCTTTCTAATAAAAGGGATGCTGAAAACCATTTGGATCCCGATCTGACCTAGGATTGAGCTATTTAAGAACCTCATTGCCATGCAATTTGTGTGTAGTTTGTGGCACAGATGTTTAGAAGAGGAGCGTAGTACTGTAATTCTCAATGATTTTGCCTCATTTAGCTTGCATGGTGGGTGTACCTCTTTTCTGGAGAGTGTCCAGAAGGCTGCCCTGCTGTCATATGCTCAGCTTGCTCCTTTAGCTTCACCTGCATCTCTCAGAACCTGAACACAGAGAAAACAGCCAAGAAGAGCCAAAAAAGCTGTACACTACTCTAAAAATTCCCATGTTGGTTGCATTGTTAGGTTGCAAATATAAGCCCTTGGGCTCTTTATGTTTGAAGGCTGAGCAGTCAGACACGAAAAGAGGCTGACAGTTTTGCTGAGGAGTAAAGAGAGAGGGGTGGGGATTTCATAAAGTGCTGCAGGATGCTTTTTTTCTGCTGTCTCTCATGGGACATATAGCTCAGGCGGCACTGAGGTGACAGTACCAAGGACAAAACCTACCTTGGGCTGCTTGTACTACCTATGTAATGCTGACTCGTACAAGCCAGCATTCGGCCCACCATTAACATAAAGTTTGTAGTAAACTGAGTTCAAACTCAACAAAATAAATTTAGCATAAATGGATACAATATTGTTTTTGCTGTTATATAAAGTCTTATATACTCAAAGAGAAATTTATTCCTATTTTTTTACATTTTGAAATGTAAGTTATTCTAGTTTCACCGACTCTGCAGAAGATCTACAGCTGCAATTGTTGGAAAAAGTCAATGGCTTGGATCCAGAGTGGTCACATGCTCTCAAGTTTCGAAGCATAGTAAACAAACAGTCTCGAAGATGTTGGAGATCATATTATATATGCATACATGTCGGTTTTCACTTATTAAACATTAAGAAGTATTAAACATTAAACCCTTCCTCCTTGATATGGTGTAAATCAAGATTGTGTGGCCAAAACAGCTTTAATTCTTTAGGATGGGGGATCCATTTTTGTGTTGAAAAGTTTTGTTCTGACACATCTTTTTTTAAGTTTTGAAGCCCCTTTCACTCTTTTTTGACCTTTATCATGTTTCGGTTCTCAACTGTCAGTGAGTGCAATTGCTGAGAGGTGTGAGCGCTCAATTTTCTGCAATGTTGGGTTATGTGGGGGACACAGTGTGGATCAAAGTAACTTCCACATGAAAGCAATGAAAGCAAGAACCCAAGGTTTCCTAGCTTAACTCAGTATTGTAACAGTGATGAAAAGTATTTTGCGAACCATGGTTAGCTAAATGGTGGATTTGATGCTGTGGGTTATAACTGTACACCTCTAAAACCCATATGAGAAGAGATGTTTGGATACTGAGCATGCTATGAAGGTTGTTTTTTGTCAGGCTTTAAAACATTCAGACAGGCTCATTAAGTCTCTACCCCAGGCAGACGCTTCCAGAGGCTCTCTCACCAAGAAATACTCTGAATTTCTCATACATAACCAGAAAAATGAGAGGAAGCTTTGAAGTTCACCAGCTTTTCTTTCCTTTTTCTGTCTGTGTCCTCCAAGTAGGCATCTGGTATAAAAATTCTAGAAGAGCTCAAAGAGAAAGAAAAGATGCTTATTCTAACTGTGGAACCTGCAAACCACCCTCCAGAATATTTCTAGAGTGGGTGTGTTGGACTTATAATGCTGTTTTTACGCATTCTGCTTCATTAGGATGAAATATTCTCTCCAAGCTCTCCCTCCAAATGGAAAATAATGCTACTAATGACAAAGCTAGCCGCTCCAGACTGTAAAGATGGTCCAGCAGTTCGCTGTTACACATTAACACAGGTAACACTGTGATTGTTCAGCTGCTGTCAGCACCTCACCCTCTGCGAAAACTGTGACTTCCTAGTTTTGGCCGCAGCCCCAATGATGGTGTGTTCCTGGCAAACAATGGCAGGGAGCTTCCGTTTAAGTGGTCGGACACTGTCATTAGTCACATGGTCCTGCTGCGCTGATGAGGCAGTTTGGCTGCTCTTTAAACTTTGTAGAGAGAAATGTATGCAATTTTTATGATGAGATTTTGGCTGTTTTCTTATTTGGCCTCGTAGCTCTTCGAAGGAGAAGAACTGTGTTTGTCAGAGTTTAACAGAGAATAGGGAAAAGGTTGCCAGCGTGAGAATGAGCACAGTGTTTTCACAGTGTTTCATCATGCTGGAAATCTTTGACAAATACAAATTTCACAGCACCTTCTTTTAAATTATGCTAACACTAGCTTTATGCAAAGTTACTCACACAATATATATTCAGAAGTTGTTTTAATGACGTAATCTAACCGTTTGATTGATTTGCCTTCGGCAGAATTACTCCATCTGCCAGAACTTAAATTTTTCATCAGACTGAAAACAAAAGTACTCATTAAATTTAAAGACCCAAAGCATTACAGTGAGTTGAAGGTGGGGTTGCTTTTTATTGGTGTAGTTGTAGAAAAAATTCAGATGCTTTCACAACCAATATCACCCTTCTTAGTTATTTATGCCTAGTTAGTAGAGAAATAAAAATAGATCCAAATCAAAGATTTTTTTTTAGCATAATTGAAAATGAAAAGCTTCTTAAAATTGACCACATTTTCTATATTAACAGCTGATGATAAGCCACACCCAAAGATATCCATATGCACATATGTTAGCCTTTCAGCGGTAGACTCTCCTCAATCTACCCTTGATATGTTGGAAATGTGAAAGAAAAAAAAATTCTGGAAGAGTGGCTTTTAAACATTTCCTCCCAAATACAATACCAGTATGGTTTTATTCACTTATGCAATTAACTAATGTTGCAGTGGTAAAGCTCAACTAAGCTGCTGCTTTATTTGCAACTTGTGGGTCAGCAGCTTCAGGGGAGTGAAGGAACATGTAGCAAGAATTACACATTTGTATAAAATTTGCATGTGCCTTTTAAAAACATTTAAAGACTCATTTATCAGTTTTATGCATAACTTTGCTAAAATTTAATATGCAGGAAAGCTGCCAAGTTAGGGCAAGTTTACCTCTAATAAATATAGGTTCAACGCTACAAGCTCACAGCAGATTGAAGCCTTTTTATTATAAGCCTAACAGTAACGAAAAAGAGATGAGGAAAAGCAAGGATTAGGACAAATATTATCCATCAGAGATAAATGAATCTGTTGTGTGAGGAGAAGTTGTGTAAAACTGGGCCACTGTGTGATTGTCTCAGCAGTGTTAGTGTAGCAGTGTTAGCAGTTGTTCGCTAACAAGCGAACAACTGCTAACACCATTTTCATAGTAAGAATGAGTAAAACTGCATGTCAGAGCATAACAAAAGTAGAGCTGGCCATTCATTAGTTGTGTTTTAGGACACAGAACAGACCTCAATGCCCAATGATCAGCTTTGGGTTATTACCTCTGTATGACAAAGCTAAGCTAATTTTTTCAAGACCAGATACATTTTAATGAGGAAAAATGAAAACAAATACCTATTAAATTATAAAACAATGCAGACAGCACACAGTTCTAATCTCTGTCTGGCTGCATTGCTCTTACATTACATGCTTCATTGATGAAGCAACAAACAGTAGAAACAACACTGCAGAGTTAATGTTATCCGCTTTCAGGTTCTTTTGATTTTGACATCTACGTTGTTTTAAACTTCATGCTGTATCATTGAGCCCTATTTCTTTAACTGTACTACAGGTGGAAAATGAGCTCTGTTAACTGTTTTAAGTTAACAAATCTGCACTTTGTATAGAAAGTCTGAATTTCAAACAAATCATTCAAGGTGATGAAATATGAGGATCTACCTTCATTACAACAGCCGAAGGCTAATAGATAAAAAACACTTTCATGGAACGTCTAGTACATCCACGGGCACACACTAAGAATGGCTACATGTTTCAAAATGTCTCTAACAATATTGAATAACTCATGAAATAAACATTTGAACAAAATATTAGGTATTTATGAATATTAAAACCTCTGAGAAATGAACCAGAAAGGAAATCAGCTAATTTCCCAAGTTGTCAAGTCACCTCTTTAATTTTTTAGTTGAACGATTTCTTCAGTTCAACATAAAATATTTCACTCACAGTGTCATTTCTTGAACATTTTCCTTTTAAAATGTTATTAGATCTTGCCTATCTGCAGTGCTGCAGAGGCCTTCTGCTCTCTCGAATTTCCTCTACACTTCCTTACATGCAGATTGGGTCAGTGTCTCTGTGACAGAATGATTAATCGGCCTATCGGGGGACATGGTAAGGGGAAGGCGTTGAGGGGAAGAGGGAGGATGTATGGCAACTGGCTGTAAAAGATGCCTACAGCTCCTCGCTCAGTATTCACACACTGGCACCTTTTTTCAAGGATCCCTCCAGATAGTAGCTGAGTCACATTCAGCTGCAGGTAAGAATGAGCATTGTTTTATCTTCACAAGCAGGTTTGTAAATGAGCCCTTCTGCATTGCCCTTTGGGTCAATGCACGATGAGGTGTATATAAACAAGGTCTTTTCTAATTGTCTTTCGAGAGATGATGCACACAGCACTTTTTTGACATCCTTATCTTGGTTGCTGCCCTTTGATCAGTAGGACATCTTCATGCTCTCATATGTTGTTAATGTAGAGGTGTTATTGCCCTGATGGTGTCTCTGATGGTCCGCTTTTCCTCATGGATATTCATAGTGTTCATATTTAGAGTCAAAGAATTTGTAATGCCCTTAGCCTTAAAGCAGGAGTCTAGTGCTTCTGTAATTATCCTGTCCCACATGGCTACATGAGTAGTTTGCTTACTGTCACCTGATAACTGAGTGCACGCTAATTCCTTTTTTCACAGTTCCAAAGTAAAAGATTCACAACATATTTGACCAAGTTTGATGAAATTCACCTTAGTGATTTTTGTCTAATCTTGTTGAAAGACAGTACTGATCTCAACTAACATCTTCACAGAGAATAAGGGGATTTGCTCAGGAATGATGTGAGATGCTTGTTAGCTGGAGAAATGCTTTCACTGCAGCCAAGTAGAGTTATGTTGTCTGGCAGATGTTTGGCGGACTCCCATCGACATGCTGTGACTAGACACTTCAAAACTTTTGGTCAAGAATGTCAGGATGCGGTTCTGGCTCATTGTTTTGCTCCATGTGCTGTGTTTTCGGTATTGCCAAAGCTTTGTCACTTTCTTGGCTCTCTACCGGAAATTAACAAAAGCGGGAATGCCTTGTAGCTACAGCAAGCTACCATGCAGGAATTTATCTCTGCCATATGCTAATGGTTTATTTAACCGCACTGCTAAAACCTGATTTTTATTGTTTTGTGTACATGTTCCTATGTATTTTGCATTGTATTTAGGCATGCCACAGGAAATATAAATCTAAACTACTTAATCCAGCATAGACTCTTAACTTCCAAATTGCTGCTTATGTAAATTTAACATTTTGCAAAAGTTTATTTTACTAAAATCTTTTTGGTCCAAATAACATAATCATTATTTTGTATTTTCATCAACCGATAATATTCTTAAGCTTAACCCAAGCCAAGTTCCAGTTTCTCAAATCATTTGCCTGGAAAATAACAAGCAATGCAGCCATCAATATACTTCTGGTAATCCTATTAAACTTGGCCAAAATGAGGTCATTATGACAACGGGAGACCCAAGTCCATTTCAGCAGGGGTGAATTATCATAAAGTGGCCAGAGTTCAGGAACCAAGCCGCACATTAAATCTAATTGAAGCAGCCCCACAATCTCAGCTCAGCCTTCATGCTACAGCAATGCTCTGTCTGTTGGATTCCTTAAAATACAATGCCCCTTGTTCTCTGAATGTTCCAGTACACATTTCCAGCTGAAATCAAGTCCAGACAGTTCAGGGGTCAGCTGTGACTCACTGCTGTTGGAGCCAATATTCACATCTTCCAGTATCCTCAAGTGCTTTTATCATGCATGCAAAGCGTTGGAACATTTAGCCAGTAAATGTTTTCCTCAGCTTCGTGTCTAACTCATCTTATACCCAAAATAGCTTGTTAGGATGAAAGAGTCACGACATGCAAAACACAAGTACAAATTTAGACCTCAGGTTTACCTGCATCTTCTCAGCTAGAGATAATCTATCAATGAACAGGGCCTAAAGGTAGATGCAGCCCACATCAGAAACCATGAAAAAAAGGGCCTCACTAGGATGTAAAACCTTGCAGGTTTCATGCTTCTTGTAGATAATTTCAAGACTCCAACCCATCGTACTGCAGCAATCACATCAGTAAGACTTAGTGGAAATGAAGCCGCACAGGATGCGCAGCTAGTTCAGCTGGAGGCCAAACACTCTGCCCACCCACACATAACCCGTGATGTCACAGATGGCAGGGGCCTCAGTGGGGGCTGAATGATTTCACCAGGGTCACATTATTCAGCTTGCTTTGTATTTATAAGGAACCCATGTCATCTAGTGGCCCATGAGAAGCAAGCAGCCATTTCTGTGGTTTCCCTTTGAATATAGCAATCTTTTCACAGCTCCTAATATTCAATACTTAATTTGCCGCCTCACTGCTCATGACTGTTGCCCTGAGGGCCAGTCACGTGACCCAGTTACCAGCTTACTTTCCATTTACAGAAGCCATTTTGGAAGTGGATGCAAAGATGTTTGTAGCTTTTAACCATGGCATGTGTTTGATTAGAGGTCTGAATAAATATATGAGTTGGAATTTTAAGCCATGCAGATTGCCCACTGGCAGGCAGCTGGATGAACTGCTACAGAAGCAAGTTGTCAGCGCTGGGGGGAAACAAACTTGGACGTCTAGATGCAAATTGTTAATTAATCGCTGTTCAGGGTACTTGTTGTTAAGTCAAGCAGCAGCATGAGTTTTGTTCACTCTCTTAAGGTTGTTTTTCCCTCGGAGCTGACATGGGTGCTAATAAGCCCTCGATAAACACAAACCCCCCTCTTGGAGTCGGATTATCTGCAGGCAGGGGTTTCCCACCATCGGAGAGGATGTCACACCGTTCAATCGTCACACATATGAGACAAGACGAGCTTCAGCATTTCTTAGTTGTGTGTTTATACCGTATCTCAGAGTAAGAATACGTTTAAACATTTGGCAGGTGCTTGGTAATTATACCCTGCGGGCATGTTCAACTGTTACTAAGTGACTCATATCTTTCAACTAATGATAAAAAAGCCAATGGAGGATGCTATAAACCAATGATTTGGATGGGTATATTTCTTTTTGAATGTCACCTAAAAGTCCTCTTAGTTATCAGGACTGCTATTTATAAAACACTAAAAATTGAGCAAAGTGAATGTTTTGCAAGCCAGACTACTATTGTTTATGGTGAAGACAGCATTGATTAATCACATTGTCTAGTTTTATTCCAACTGGGAATCTTTGCAGCATCATACTCTACCTCAGTCCCTATCATATCTTCAATATTTCAAATAAAACTAAAGAATTTTCCAACATGCTATAAATATACAAGGATGACAATAATACCACAATCTCTTTTGCTCTTTTTATTTTGGACACAAATAAATCTACTTGACCTATTTAGCATAACAACTGATTTCTCCTCTGAATACCAGGAATCTTCTGTTGAAGCCTTCTTCCTTCACCTCCCTATATGTCTTTACTAGTAGAGTCTGGGAGGCATATTAAAGATGATTTTCACTAAAAACGCTGTGCTAGTGGGCTAGGTTGCTGCATCCAGTTAGTCCATGATCCCCATCCAACTCAGAGCAGTGTATTAAGCGATAAGAGACAGATCAGGCTCAAGGCTGCTCTCCTATGAGTTGTGCAGGCAAGCCATTTTGCTTTAACTAATCATGATGTCTCAGACTCTTATGAGAAGAGCTGCATATTGAGAGATGGAGATCAAAACTCCTGCAGATCCCAGAAAGAGAAGTATTACATTAACTTTACACTGTTTAATCAGCATACCATCTAATTCACTCTTGGAATGAATGAAGGACTGCTGTTTCATTTCAGGCTCCACAAGTTCACAGGAAACTTTAGTGAATGGCATGTAATTCTGTTTTACTGAAACATTCCTTTGTTTTAAAATGAAAAGTCTCAGATTCTACCGTTCTTGGTGTATTGGGGGGAAATCTGCTATGAACATTTTTATCTACTTTTAGCAATAAATTCTGTTGAACCCTTTGATTTTCCTTTTATTTTCATATTATTTTCTTGTACTCTGATATATTTACTAAGTGAAAAGTACTACACAAATTATTCCAAATGGCATATTGTAGAGTTATGAGTGATCTCCAAATGTCACGTAGATGTTGACATACTTTCATTTATATGTTTTTAAAATTGTTGGCATTTGAGGCACTACGTTCATGCTAATTAAAATACCTTTATCCAGTTTATAGTAAGTTAACCTTCAAACCCATAACCAATAGTAAAATTTCCTTTTTTTAAGATGTTGAACAAATAGAAATAAAGTTCCTCTGCTTAGAATTTAAATGCACTTTTAGTATCATTTTTTTATTTATTTATTTATTTTTTGTTATTCATTCATTTTCTACATCGCTTAATCCAATTCAGGCCCACAAGGGAGCTGGAACTTCGTCATCATCATTATTATTATCATTATTATTGATGTAACTACTTTTAATTAACTAGATTCAAAACACAGAGATCATGATCTCTTTCAGAACCAAGCAAAGAGCAAAGCAGCCACATACAGCTGTTTTATGTTTACATTTACCAGCATAACACAGGATTCTTTGGTGAATTGTTGGTATGCTTTGGAACTTTATTGTCTTGAAACGTCCATTTCCATCACAATTCTAATTTATATTGTCCATTTATAGGTTTATCCTCTTTTTGCTTGGATGTAAAATTCATATTTGGCTTAAAGACTGTAAGCTGTTCCATCAACACGGCATGTTTTTTAACATGTTTTTTAACCTAGTAAATTAGTTTATATTATGCATAATTACATTTTCAACACCTGCAGAAGAAAATATGCTTAAGTTTATGAGTTTACATTGTTTACATTAATGCAATGACTTTGTCATCAGAAAAAATGTGTTTCCCAAATGGCTGTTATGTTGTTTTGAGTTAGAGTCGCCAGATAAGTTTGTTTTTTGTCTTCTATCAGCCACACTTAACCACTCCTATCAGTTTTATCCTTATGAATGGCCTAAAGTAGAAGATCGTTAAAATAGCTGTGGTTTATACGGTGGATTTTCCTGGTGTGGGTAGTGAGTGCTGGCTGAGAAATAGGACTAATGACAGTCATAAAAGCGTAAATCTATGTCCTCTCTGTCCGTCCTCACCACTGTCCTCAGATTGGAGGACATAGAAGGCTTGAGCACATATCCGAGACTTAATTTAATTGGTCTGGCTCTGTCTGATGTGAGGGACAAACAGGATAAAATTTCCTTTGATCTAAGCCCTTATTATTGTCATGATATCTACAGTGATTTATTATGCTGAGGGGAACAGAGAGACACACATTTCTGTTTTGCTAAACAATCCGCTCATTCCTAAATAGATAAAATGTATGTCTGAGTTCATTTTTTGATAACTCTGTAAAATTTTAATTCTATATTTTATTTTCCGTCTTGAGTTATTATCACAAAATATTTGTCATTAGTCACATCAGCAACACAAGTAATTTTAGCATCACATATTTTAAGATGTATAAACTGGTCCAGGGCTCTGAATAATATAAGCTTATCCTTCCTGCTGTCAGCCTCAATTTGAATAATTTATATGCAGCAATAAATAGAAGCAGAATCTCTGGTACCAACTTGGAGATTTGGCATTTGAGAAATGGGAGATTCCTTTTTTTCCATACCACCATGACTGAAATAAAATCAAAAGCAGAAGTCTTTTTGTGTTAGGCTTGTCATCTGTCTGCTTTCCGAATTGAGGTCTCGCTCGATCACTCATCACTCTGTTGGCAGGCTGCTTTCAGCTGCACTTGTCACACTGTGATTTCTGGAACCGATAACAGCTCTGGTTGAACATTTGTTTGGCCTGTGGAAACACGGCTGTTGGATAGTTTGTTGTTTGTCTCCTTATTTCTTTCTGCGGTTAAACACACTCCTCAGGTCTGACTATGTTTGCTTATGCACAGATATCAGAACAAAACAAAGTTTGGACTGAGAGTTATTCATTGATAGCTGACCGCAAATTGGGCTGCAGGGTGGTGTGCTGGTGAGCACTGCAGCCTCACAGCGAGAAGGTCGCTGGTTTCAGCTTTGGCTTGGACAGTGGCTTTTCTTTCTCCCTGCTTCTCTCCGAGCACCCAAGCTTTCCTCCACCGTCCAAATACATGCATGTTAAATTGATAAGTCATTAGACATTTTCCTTAGAAGTGAATGTGTGTGACTGGTTGGTTGTCTCTGTGTTGGCCTTGTGATGGACTAGCGACCCGTACAGGACAGGTTGGGATAGACATGCCAGCAAACTTTTATTGGAGTAAAACAGATGGATCATCTTGAGTGGTCATTTATGACAGACACTGGTGTAAAAGACCACAATCAGAGAATGTTTTACTCATACTAATGCCCTCTTGCTTTAATTGTAATTATTAAGCAAAAGTCAGAAGTTTAAAATGGTATTGCAAGTACTTATACTCATTCTTTTTAAGGGTTAGACTGCAGGACGAAGGAATTATACATAACTGATTGCACAAAAACAGTTGTAGTTTTTGGTGTTTTGGGGTTTTTGTATGTAGTTATATTTAAGTTAGACACAAGGTTAATTTTATACAGCAATTTTGCAAGTACCATGTTTTTGTTCTTGCTGTTTGGGAGGGTGCTGCAGCTGAGCATAATCTTCCAGGAATGTTGCTCTGGTAGGGAGGCTGCAACTCGGAGAGTAAGACCAGTTGTCTGCCAACCTGAAGGTTAGCGGTTCTATCCCAGACTTCCCCTAACCACACGGTGAGGTATCCTTGGGTAAGACACTGAACCCTGTGACCAAAAAAATGTAAGTCGCTTTGAATAAAAGCTTCTGCTAAATGACTGTAATGTAATGGTAGAATCTGATGGTGTTTTATCAATATGTTAAAGAAATGGTGTTTTCTAGAGCCTTGGCACTCCATGTGACTTTCTTGCTCTTATCTGATGTAAGAATTGTGCCACACCGCCACCATTCCCTGTGCAAAACTTCTGCATTATGTTATGAAAATGACTTTAATCAGTGTTGACATTACAGTACATGTTGCCACCATAAGTTGGGGTTTTAAATACATCAGAAAAACTAAGTTCAGGTTATTATTTGTTTCAATTCAGAAGTTTTTGGTCTGCTCATGATTGCAGTACCTTGTGTCAATGCCTTAGACTAATGTTTTGTACCTTACAAGTAAAGCATCTACTATTTTTTTCCCATTCTTCTGTCAATATAATAAAAGCTTTGTGGTTTATTCACAAGTGTTCTGTCCTCCATCCAGTTTCTGTCTCAGGGTTTGGGTTGTGGAAGTGTTCATAAGTGCACTTGGCACCACAAAACACTCCAAATATCGATTTTGTAATTGTACCAACAGATCTGCGGCCATCTGTCTTGAACACTTAACTGAAGAGAGGAGCTCAGATGTCAACTGATCACCACCTGATTTTGTGTTAGACAGCGGCAAGCCTGCACCCGAATGTTTAGGGAGAATGGGTTTGGAGCATTTATTTTACACTCCCAACAAATCTTGACAGGGAAACTGTGTTTGGAAGGGCCTTGTTGCATTGCTGTGTGAAACTGCATCTGTAAAGTTACTTGATGGGTTGCCACTGAAACAAGATTTAATTGAACATCTGACAGAAAATAATTTTCTATGTGTGCATATCAACAAAGTCAAACTAAACCCTAATCCTAATCCTAGTCTACGCAAAATAATCTGAATGACTATTGAAAAACTCTAATAAAACTTGTTTTTTTTCATGCAAAGCAAGTCTCTGATGCTTGAGTGGTCTCATATGATGGCTGTGTTTTCATGCTTTCAGGGACCTTGTGTGCAGCCTAAATGACGAAGTGGAACTTGTTCAAGCATCAGGCAACACCCATGGTTGCTGCCAAGCCAACGGGAGCCAGTGACTTGAATGTTACTCCAGCCCCCGTCGCATTAGTGTCAGCTGAAAACTCAACAGAACCAGTCAACAAGAACGATGCCTTTGATGAAATCAAAAACAAGTTCAAGAATGAAATCAACAAGATCCCACGTGAGTGCCTGGCAGAAACTTGTAACTTGTTCCAATCAGCCAAGTCTCATTGATGTGATCCTGAACAACTGGAATTAGATTTTCTCTTCGGCTGCAGGCGTGGGCACCCTCATAATGTCTTTATTCATTATTGATCATTGGTTGCTCCTCCTAATGGCAGAGAAATCTAATTTTCAGCCTAAATGCTAACCCACCACCTCTCACTAAATATATTAGGTCCAGGACATGACATGAAGCATGCAAAGTGATTGATTTGTCAAATGTCATTTGAGTGTTTGCTGTGTACTTCTGTCTGTTATTATAATTTACTATATTAAATGGTCTGTTCACAGTGCCGTCCTGGGCCATCATTGCCATTGCTGTGGTTGCTGCTTTACTCATTCTAACCTGCTGCTTCTGCATCATCAAGAAATGCTGTTGCAAGAAGAAGAAGAATAAGAAGGGCAAGAAGGGAAAGGGTGACATGGGAATGAAGAACCTGAAAGGGGGAGAGGTATGTTCTACTGCAAATGAAGCTAAACAAGCCACAAATAACTGCTATTTGCAAAGCTGTTATGTAATGCCTTTGGGGTTTAATATAGAGCCTTGTGCTGAAATATAGACATAGATTCTGTGTTAGTAAAGTTGATTCAGCTAATTTGTTGTTGTTTTTTATCAAAGCAGCATGAAAACATTCAATCAGGTTGAAATGTGTTGGATTAATTGTTAGACTACAGGACAAATTGTGTAACTTTCTTTTAAAGTCTTTCAACCCAGTCAAGAATATTTTTCACAGGTGTTAATTACATTCTTTATCCACCATATTTATCATTTATTTCATTTTTCTCTTCTCTTTCTTTGTTATTCAATGTTTTGTCATGAATGTTATTGTTGCTCTTTCTCTCACTTGTGCTTTGGGGTTTGAGTGAAAAATGACAGGACTCTTATGAATCCATCTCTCTTTTATGAGGGCGTTTCTTGCATTCATAAAAGAGTCATTACCAAAAATTAGTAGCCAGCACAACGATGCTGCCTTGGGTCTATCATTTTTTATGTTTTGTTTTGTTTCTCACGTACATGATTGACGATTGGACAAAAAGCAGTAAGAGCATCGGAAAGTGAAGTTATTTTAGAACCCAAGGCCTTGCTGCACGCGATGTGATTGTGCTAATGAGGAGGTTTCTCCATCTGTCATTTTCCTCACTCCCTACAGTGTAGCTTACTGCATTTGCTGTGATTACCCTTCTTTTGGTGTCTGCTGTGAGTTCAATCTCTTCCTTTGTCTCTGCTCTCCTTCTTCCTGCTTTGTGTCTTATGTGTGCTCCGTGTATCTTGACTGTGGTGGACTTCTCTGCCTACGGTAGGTCTGATAGCACGCGGCACCTCTCTCTGGCCGCTCTGTGTAAGCGCAGACCAGTGTGGGGTGGGAGCAGTGTGGTTGGGGGTGGGCTGGGCTGGGCTGGGCTTGGAGGGGTTGGATTGCAGTGATGATGACAATGAGTGCTTTGGCTTTCTTAGTTGTTTTGCAAGCTTAGGTGCTGCTGGTGCTTGAGGACTCTATGGGAGCAATTAAGCTGCTTCGCAAAATCCACTGAACTGATATGCTGCACTAATTGCTATGTCTTGTATATCCAAAGATTGCAATTTTTTGTGGGGGCGGGGGACTCAAAAGAGTAAATATCTGTTTAAATGCTTATGGTTTGAAATGAACATGAAACTCATCCTAAGGTTAAGACTTTGAATGACGAGTGCACTGAGCAACTCACTAGAGATCACTAACATGCATGTGCAAGGGGTAAGCTGGATGTTTGTCAAATAATAGTTAAAAAGCTACCTAACAGAGTTTACAGCATGTTTCCATTATGACAGTCCTTGTAGTGCACAACCAAAAACAGATGCCAAACTATTCCTTTGTTGAATGACTTGGGTATGAAATTCAAATGAAGTTTCCCGGTTGTGCAAGCATGCTCCTAATGCCACGATAGATAAAGCTGTTTGTTTTCTATTGACAAAGACCAGCATATGCCCTTGCATTAGGTACCATTGAATGGCCACAACTTGACTTGAGAGTAACTTTCCTGGATGACCCATGCTGCTGACATACTAGGTGACAGTCATTGAAGCCCTTTTCCTCCCTAAAGCACTTGGGTCTCGCTGAAGAGACATGGTGAGCCAGAATGTTTGCCGAAACTTGCAATGAATGAGGCCTGAATTTTTTCTAGCGAAGCTAAGGCCACCATTAGCTGTCTGTTCTATCACAAATCTCATTACAAAAACATCTCTACTGAGCTTGTATTTCACTCAGGAAAGCTGTTGGAATGGCATTCATTCAGACATACCATGTCTTTATCTCCGAGGCCCCCACTGAAAGTTTGAGAAGAAGAAGAACATTTTAAATATAGCATGATCCCTCCATGGATGCGTACATTTCACTCAGAACATAGGTGCAGAAATTTTTGAGCCTAACAAAAATTTGTCACAGAACTTTCAATAACATCCAAACATAACCTTTACCTCTCCTCAGAAATCATACGGTAATCCATTTACATTTGCCATCAGAAATAGCAATAATAATAATAAAAAAAAACTTGGTTCCTGCATTGTGTGGCCTGGCATGCTTGAATGAAAAGCATTTACCACAATACAAACACACACAAAGATAACATGTGAGAATGTGTGTGTGTGTGTCTGTGTGTGTGTGTGGGAGCAGTTTTTAAGCATGCATGAGAGTCTGCATGTAGTTATATGTGCGTGTGTCTGCGTGGGGTATTTGGTGCTTGCGTTGGTGTGTGTATTATCTGTGTGTGTACCCTGTTCCTTTTCCAGCTCTTCAGTGAGTAGCTGGACCCTCCAGTCTTACGAAGACATTTTCAAGAAGACAGCCATAGGAAAGTAGGCCATACTAAGATATTATCCTAACTCCAGAATAAGTTTACTTCCGTCATATCAAAGCGAGTTCCCATTGCTTGATTGGTTAAGACTGCCTGGCAACACTGATGAGTCATTGGGCATGATGCGACGGAGGGATGGGCGAACAGAAGAGTTGATTTATCTTCTCCATCATGCCCTGATTTAATCAGGGGGCGGTAACTGTCAGGAAACTGCTGGATTTTGTTCCTGCTGATTAGAGAGATTCATGTCACATCAAATTCACATCAGCTTAAAAATCTGGACTTAGTTTTTAAATTTATAACTAACAGCAGTCAGGACAGAATAAAAAGCA
The DNA here is from genome assembly GCA_037177515.1 of Pseudomugil tenellus. Lineage (NCBI taxonomy): Eukaryota > Metazoa > Chordata > Actinopteri > Atheriniformes > Pseudomugilidae > Pseudomugil > Pseudomugil tenellus. Next base: position 5,928,170 of record JBAMHX010000015.1, read on the forward strand.
ACAAAGCAAAACAAAGACAACCTGGGTTGTCAGGAGAAGATAAATGGCATGTTAATATAGCCTGGCTTAAAGTTAATCTCCCTTCCTTTACTAGAAGATTCTATGCTTCAGTTTTGGTGTCAGGATTCCCCCAGAGGGACTGTTTACATGGACAGCAATATAATGATAAGAGCATTCTCTGAATAAGATACCCCTCTCGCATACATGGTATGGGAGAGGGGTCTGGCTGGAGACCTGGTTCCAGCGCAGGCTCCACTCTCAGGTAACCTCCACCGTGGAGCCGGAAGAAACAAACTTTCCAGCACCCACCCCTCTCTTACCCAACACCACCTAGGAGGCAAATAGACAAAGAAGAAGGTTGTTGCCAATGGCAAGAAGAAGAAGAAGAAGAGGGAAATAGATGAAGATAAAGATCTGATTTTGTGAAGAGCTTCACCCACCTTATCACATTATATTATGCCATTTTATTGTAAAGTCATAAAATGTATCAGGTCATAACATTATAAGTTTTAGGTTTTACAATAAAACAATTACATTATGAGAGAGTAAGGTCTCTTTTGACAGCACAAAGATACTGTAATACCAAATACAATGACAAGTTTAATAGCTACAATAAGCAGAAGTCGCCATAAGAACTGAAACCAAACAAAATCCTAAAAACAAAAGGGAATGCCCTATAAGTTGTGCATTGTCATGTCTCACTGTCCATAATAAAAACACAATGCATCACAACATTCAGTTTATGTAAGTGTTCAACTGCACAGTTGGGATATCAGTTATTCATATTTTCTACATTTCTACATCAGCAGGCTGTGCAAAAACATTCAAATTGCTATTATTAATTGAAAAGTGTGTTGCTTTTATGTGGACAGGAGCACGTTTAATGTAATTTATAGCATGATTCAGATGGTGACACAGCGGTTATAACACACCATCTGTTGGTGCGTTATTTAAATTAAAAATTTAAATCATTTCTCTTAACTTTTTTAAAACATGATCCAGACAGCGACATGGGCGTTATAACACACCACTGGCAGATTTGGCCACTGCATTTTATTTAGAGAAATGTTCTATGCTGTTCCGTCATGCAGCTAACTTTAAAAAGTCTTTGTTTCTTCCAACGGTGTAGGTGGCCTGAGAGTGGAGCCTGCACCGAAACCGTCCCCACAGCGGAGGTCTGCAGCCAGATTCTCTTGCTTATTTTGGCAAATATGTTTAGCTGCAACCTGAATTTGGATCATGAAACTCCTTCCACTTTCAATTCTGCTCAAATCCAACATTATGCATCAAATCGCTCTGGTACAGCTTAATTAGAGTTTTGTGCGTGTAGCTTCTACAGTAACATAAAAATAATGCGGGCTGATGGGAGTGATCTGTCTTCCAGAAGGAGGCCACTCTATTTTGCACTTGTTTTCGTAGACGTGGTTGTCGGTTTCTTACATATCAGATCTGGCAACACCTGTAGCTCAATGGGGTACAGGAAACCTATGCTATATACACATAAATGCAAATATATGTGGAATATGCAACACTTATAATCATTAAAATTGTCTCTTAAACTAAAGTTGACGGTCAGAATATTGCTGTCCATGACAGTCAATTCACACCAACATCGTCGTCCTTCATTCCCTTTTCTTTTTTAAAATACTTGCATGGACTAAATAGTAGTAAATAGTAAGCTGTTCTATAATATCATCTTGACTCTAAAATGAGTTTATTCAAAATGTGAATGCATTCTGTATTGTCCTTCAGTCAGGTAATATTGGACACTGGCTCATCTCTGCTGATGCTGCACCTCTTAGTGCAGTATAACACCATGGTTCTCATTTGGGATGAGTCATATTTGGGATTTGTGTAGCTGCATTATTTCTAAATCTGGTTTCCTTCTATTCAGTTATTTTGTCCACACCCTGTTAGAGCCTGAAAACTGACAGCTATTCAAGTGATGTGCATTAGTTAAAGAGATTCCTAACACTGTTTTAGAAGTTAAAAAAAGAGAATTTCCAAATGTTTTGCAAGGCTGTTGAAGTCTTTTGTAATGTAAGTTTGACCTTTTTTATGTCCACCCCTGTATATCGGCTGTTATGTTGCCTCTCCATCCTTAAAACACTAACCTAAAGTAGCATTGACATGGAATTTCCAAAACATTTTGCAGCTGAGAGAAAATTACAGCCACTTATTTTAGTAAAGTAAAATAAATACAGCAAATGGTGTCAGCCATGAAATAGTGAAATCAAGTCAGGTTGCAACCGTGGTCATCGATGAACAGATTGCACTAGTAACACTGGGGTAAGTGGAAGGTAGGTCATGTGACTAAAGCGACTGCTGATACCCGAGGTTCGGGGTTCGGCACAGCGGCCACATCACAACTATTTTCTCACTCCTTCTTCGTTACCTGTTTCCCCTTTGTTGCTGCAGAAACAACAGGACGATGATGATGAAGAGGATGATGTGGAGCCAGGACTAACTGGAGATGAGAAAGAGGAAGAAGTGAAGGAAAAGGAAAAGCTCGGGAAGCTTCAGTACTCCATTGATTATGACTTCCAGGAGAACAAGGCAAGCTACAGTTTGTTTTCCTCCAGCCTAGTTTTAATGTGCGGATCATCCAAGAAATAAAGTGTAGAAGTGTTTCTGTTTGAGACTCATTTTAGTTTTTTTTTCTTTATTTCAAATAACTCTACGATCACCAGCTGACTGTAGGAATCCTGCAAGCAGCTGACCTCCTTTCCATGGACAGCGGTGGCACTTCTGACCCCTACGTAAAGGTCTTTGTCCTCCCTGATAAGAAGAAGAAGTTTGACACAAAGGTTCACAAGAAAACCCTTAATCCTGTCTTCAATGAGACGTTTACTTTCAAGGTAAGAGCGAAATAACATGCTTACCATTCTTTAACTATTTATATAACGTGTACGTAGTGTTATTTGATAGATAAAAGGTCCTGTTAAAGATGTTCGGCAGATCTTTTCCCTCCTCCTTCCCACAGAGCTTAGCAGTTTCTTAGATGCTGTCTTTGTCTACGCTTTGACTTCTGTCCAGCAGCAATAAAACTCAGCAGACTTATTGAAGGTTTCTGACAAGGAGAGTGAGATAGAGAATCATATTAAAGGAGATAGCCACCTCTGGTGCACCCTGCCTGCTGACACAGCTCTATAAAACTATTCAACAGTTTTACTAGACTGTCAAATTCAAGCAGGTCTGCTGAAGCGGCATGTTATGAAGCCAAACAATTCGGAGCCTCAAGTGGAAGCAAAACCAAATATTGCTCTTTTGCAATCAATTTAACTAATTCAAATGTGTGATCTGTGGTACAAATAGTCCACTTATATGTGTTTTACATTTATTAATGTAACATATGAAACAACTTGTAAGTGTGGAGCAATATTTAAGCTTCAGTTCTGTAAGAAACCGTGTTAGAAACTGTTTGTATTAAGGACAGAACATGGGTTTGGACACACGCGGAAGCGCAATATAATGTTTGATTATTGGATTCCACATATAAAACCATGTATATCATATCTGATACTTACATTTTCTGAGATATCCTCTGGGAAGAGAGGATGGAAGAGGCATATGAGCGCAAGCTCAATAAATACCAAGCCCTTATCCTGGAGAGCCAGCAAAATGGATGGAAGGCCTGGAAACTCCCGGTGGAGGTGGGCTGCAGAGGCTTTGCTGGACGTTCACTTTGGAGAGCCCTTGGGATGCTGGGAATTGAAGGGCTGGCCAGGAAGCGCCTTGTAGCCAGCGCCAC
>JBAMHX010000015.1:5932020-5947753 GCA_037177515.1 Pseudomugil tenellus
ACTGGCTCACAGATGGTGCAGGGGCAAGTACCTGTAAAGGTGAGCCAGTTGCGATATCCCTTATCGTATTTTGCATATAGCATCACTTTATGATATAAACCCTGCTGCAAACCATATGATGCAGGTCTCCTGCCCCATGTTGAACACCAGAAAGCACAATGTTGCACTGCCATAAATTTGACCTATCACATGGCAATAAATAGTAAAAACACTAAAAAATAAATAGTTGATTTTTTTGCTTCAGGTTTTGTTAAAGGATCAAATAAAAAAAATCTGATTAAAACATTTAGATTTTTCTCCCTGGCTGTTCCAAGATTTGGCTTTAAAGAGTTAAATAAGATTTTACTGAGGGTAGAAAGGGGCAATTATCTACTTTAATGACATTTCTGCTCTATATTGGTGACTAAAATTAGATCGGTTGTCGTCTTACAGATACCATTCCAAGAGATGGGAGGGAAGACTCTGGTGATGTCCGTCTATGACTTTGATCGCTTCTCAAAACACGACGTCATTGGTGAGATTAAAATACCCATGAACACCCTTGACTTGGCAAAACCAATCGAAGAGTGGAGAGACCTGGACAGTGCAGACCAAGAAGAGGTAAAGTTTCACCTTTTAATTAAACTGAATATTTGTTAAACACAAGCAGCAGTACTTTTACCTGTCTATACTAAAATGTACATGCACAGTCACACAATTGCACATTTTCTAGATTAAAAGGACATTTCCAAACAAACTAAATAAATGCATGCATTCACATGGGTTTAGGTTGTTCAGGAATAAATGTGATCCATCAGAAAAATCTCCACACCATCATCTCAATATGACAAGCCAACTATATAATGACAAAAGGCATCACTTCAATTCACTTCTGAGGTTTCTTATGTTCCAGTTGACATACAAAATGAGTGATATGTCTGGGTTGCCATGGTCATGTAGCCTGGAATGTGTGCTGCTCTCACTGTGAAGCTATAGAATATGATAAACTAGTTTCAATCAATGAATTTGCCTCCCCGGAGCCACCTTAACAAGAAATGCTCGGACTATAATTAATTCATTTGCAGAGTAATTCCTGAAGAGAATGTTAATTTAAGAGACACAGCTAGTGCACTGACATGATTCACATGATGTTTCGCTTTAGCCCCCCCCCCCCGTAACTTTGTGTCCTCTTCCCTCCTCCTCACAGCCAGAAAAGCTGGGTGACATTTGCATCTCTCTGCGTTACGTCCCCACTGCTGGCAAACTCACCATCTGTATTCTAGAGGCTAAGAACCTGAAGAAAATGGACGTGGGTGGACTGTCAGGTGGGCTTCATTTTATACACAGAACTGAGGATTAGATGTCGCTTTTCACTGTTTTGCACCTGTAAAAATGACTGTTTTAGTGCTTAACCTGGACAAGAGCACTCCTGCTTACAGCAGGGCTGTGGTGTGTAAAAGGAGTGTGACTGTGCACAGCCATCAGCGCAGTACTGCTTCCCTCACGTGCTGAAGCTGCAGTGCTCACCATGCAGCAGTGCATCACTCATCCTGGCTTTACCATTGGCCCCATCTGTTGGCACGTTGCAGCACTGCAACCCAGATATGCAAGTGCTCCCAGATCTTTTTTGCCTTTTTTCTTCTCCTCGTGATTTTACCCGTTTCTGCTTTCAGATCCTTATGTGAAAATTAACCTGCTACAGAATGGAAAGAGACTGAAGAAGAAGAAGACTACAGTGAAGAAGAACACTTTGAATCCTTATTACAATGAGTCCTTCAGCTTTGAGATTCCTCTTGAGCAAATGCAGGTATGGATCTGGATAAATATATTTGTTTATAAAAATCAAACTATTGTATCAGGAGATGAATTAGAATAACACAATCCAAAATGGACATAAATACTTGCCTGCAAAGAATATCAGAGTAAAAATAAAGTAATTTTTTAGGTTTTAATGCAGAATGCTGATGATGGTTCCATTTATAATCCCCAGGCATAAATACATAAAGTACTGGTTTGCACTTAGATGCTTGTAAAATACAAGGAAGGGCTGAAATATGACTTTGGCCATTGTCCAGTTGCAAGATGTAAGATTCACAATATTGATTTATGAGTTTGCACTTTTGCTGGAACCTTATGTTTGATGTTAACACTCCACATGAGAGTGGAATTTATTTGTTCACTTAACCCTCTGCTATAAACTAAATGAGCCCATATCTCAAAGCGTCCAACTGGAGGTGTATCATCTAGTAACGATCACATGTGATCACTGTAACCACTGCAATGTAAACAAGGTCTATGCCATCAGAAGCTACTGCTAAGGGCTTACCCCATAACGCCTCAATCCTCCAATTTCCCAATCCTCGAATAGACACAATACAATAATGTAAAGCCACACATGTTCAGTTACAAAGCTCTACCTGGTGTTGAAACTTTGTACCAGTCCGGTATGACGTCAGGACAGGATGCATCCTGAAGTAACGACTTTTTATTTGCACTTGATTTGAGGTCAATGAGAGAAATAGTTCCATAGATATAGCCAAAAATCGGATTTTTCGTGCATAAAGTGCACGATGGTGCACTTATGGTGGGGAAACCATAAATCCAAAAATTCGAAATTTGATACAGGTTGTCCCTTCTGGGATCTGAAAATGTATACAGAGTATAAAAATCCACCACTGGTGAGATGCCTTTAAATGTATAATGCTTCCTTTCTACTTCCCCCTCTAGAAAATCCAAGCTGTGATCACAGTACTGGATTACGACAAGATCGGGAAGAACGATGCCATTGGGAAGATCTGGGTCGGAAGCAAGGCTACGGGGGCTGGACTGAAACACTGGTCCGACATGCTGGCCAACCCCCGTCGCCCCATCGCCCAGTGGCATCCACTGCAGCCAGAGGAGGAGGTGGATGCCTCCCTGGCAGCCCTGACAGCCAAGAAGTAAACTCCCTCCACCTCCACACTTACCTACCCATCCATTTCCCATCATTACCCCTCTATCAGTCCCATGTCAGTGTATATTCCGGAAGGACACCCCACCTACCACCACCTTTCTGTCCCACTGCCACCTTTTAAAAGATCCATAGAAATCATTTGACATGATGGGAAATATATATATAAAAAAGAAAAAAGAATAATATTCTTTGAAATCATGTCACAGCGAGAAGTCAGGATGGACAGATACTCAGTTCATTTCCTTTAGATCTATTTTTGTATTGGGGTTGTGGTTCCATTAATAAGAATACAGAGTAGGTAATAAAGATGAGGAGGATACGGAAACCTGGTGATAGAGGGGATGAAACCCACATTCACACACATTGTACTTCTCACTCTTTCCCTTTACTCACTCAGTTTGCTTAGAATAGTGCTTAACAATAAAATGCTTTATACTGCCATATGATAGAGAAGTAACACAAGCAGGTCCATTCCGTAGGTGTATTGTGCACCATGTCCCACACCTGCCAGTTATCATACTAGAAGATTCTGTTGGTTTAAAGTACATTCCTAGAGGTGGGTAACAAAGTAGGGATAAGCACATATCCAGTTACCCAAAAACACACTGCCTTTTTGATTAGTTAACCTTCAGCCCATCGTCTCAGGAAAACTGAGAGGAAACTAGAACTCCATGCCTTTTTTTCTAAACGGGTTGTTTTTATTCAAAAATGCCACTGGATGTGAAAAAAATGTTGCATTTAAAAGGCCTGTGGTTAGTGTCAGTGCATCCTTTAAATGGTGAGTCAGGGGAGAGGAAAAGAATACCGTATCTTAAGTGTGGGGGATATGGATATTTGTATTTTAAATTCTGAAAAAAGGAAAAAAAAAAAAACACTGCTTCTGTCATTTGAACAACAAATTGGAAAGCATGGAAACATCAGAGCGATTAAACAGAGACTGATTCCTACCACCCCTGACATGATATTTAGAAGGTGTTGATTACTGCCTGCAGTTTCCAACACATACCCCCCCCCCCTGCCCCCCCAACCCCAACGCCTCTGATTCTGTATCTCACTTGTTCAGTGCTACTGCCATTAGTCATGGACTTGACACAAGGGTTTTACTTCAAAGGAATCCCTATAACTGTCTTACAGTCATAAAGGAGACAAGCCTTCCAAGTAACAAAATAAGCAATTTTCAACTACCAGGGACGCCTTCCAGTTAGCGGTGTTGTTCTCTTCACTTCTTTTCTTCTTCTGTTTCTCCCTTTATATTATTTTTTTATTTTAATTCAAACACTTTTATTCCTTAAGCACTTTAAATATTTCAAATATTTTGTGCTCAGAAATCAGAGCTTTAATTCATTTTGTTAGGAATAACTGCTGATTTGTTTTTTTTTTTTCCAAGAGCGAGAGAGAGTACATCATGTAAAGATGGTTTTTGTTGTTTTTCTTCTTGCTTTGTTTTGCCTTGGCTTCTTTGTATGTGTTTAAATTGTTTGGATAATACATTTTTTGCAAAGATATGGTCTGGAAGAAGGCACTGATCCATGTGTATTTTATACACAGCTTACCAAACTGTTGAATATAATTGCACTACTGGGTATTATTATGTTCTGTGGTAATATAACACTGTTCCGTGTTTTTCTTTGTGATAAAATGTTGTGAAACTGATTTTTTTCTGTGGCACATGGAGGCAGGGTTCTTCTGCTGAACGGATAAGAAAAAGAGACATATTTTGATTTTTTAAAAAAATTTTCCCGGGTTTTCTCACAGAATGCGTCAGGTTTGGTACAATGAGCTGAGCATTCATCCACGCCAGCCACGTCACCTCTCATTTGGTTGCTCTGAGTTCAACAGCAAAGGTCTGTTCTCAGAAGTACTACTGACTTTTATATTTTTAACAAAGTTGAGCGATGATTGACTCATGAGCACAGAAGAAACTCCAGCTCCCTCTGAAAAATATGTAGCAGTGCAGATATTTCCAAAAGTCTCCATAAAATCCATCAGAGCCTTTAAGATTCTGCTGTCTGAAATCATCTACTGAAACCAATATCACTCATAGGCTCCCAAATTATGCGGGCCCTGACTATCTCAGACCTTACATAAATATAACTATCAACTGTATCTGATTTTCTGTTAAACATGAAACATACCTTTCAGTTTTAATCCTTACATTGCCAGAATTATGAGTGGGGTTTTGAATAGTTTTTATAAAGTTTTTATATATTCAACAGGAAGGCAGATTTCTCCTTGGCAATGAGCCTTCTGTGGAAGAAAAAATGTTAGAAGATGAGTTTACACACTTTGAACCAAATCTCAGAGGCCATCACTAAATTAATAACAGTTCAGTTTTTAATTAAAGAGATCTGATGTGTGTTTGTTTGGACCCCGGTATGCTTCCATTCTGGTCTAACTATTGATCACACAACAGCTGGTTGAGAGCATCAAAAGTAACAACTACCAGCTGACTGTGTAAACAAATTCAGTTAACCACAACTTTTTGGGGGGAAATTAATGAATGTTGGTTGTATTTTCCTGGTTTTCGTTTGTAAGTAATTTAGACCAGGTTTCTTTTTGTCATTTTGCATCATTATCTTTTTACTTCTGTTAATGAAGCAACACTAAAGAAAAGGCAACACGGAAGCAATCAAGCAACCCATTGGTGTGTAGTTTTTGCCTATATACATAGTTCATACATGTTGATACTGCATGTTTATACAAAATACTGTACATAAGAGCATGTTTTAGAAATGAAGCAAAAATATCTCGTGTACGTAAATGGGTGTCATTTGCCATTTTAATAACACAGCGAAAGGAAGAAAAGATGCACTGTATATTTTCTAAATAGAACAAAGTGTGTATTTATTTTCCACCAGGGTCATTGGAGAGAATGTCATACAAATATTAAGAGTACTATTACTAATAGGAACCTTTCCAAGCCTGAAATTCTTAAGCAAGTGTGTTGTCCAGTACCGTGTGAGTTCATGTAGGATGAAAATGTAGCCGCATGCTTGCTGTTTAAGCTCCCTGTGCTCAACATTATTTGAAATTATTTATTTGCTATATATATTTTGTTCAATCAACTTCCCAAAGGTCAGTGTTTTGACTTTTTTCTTAATTTTATTATTTATTATTAAATTATTTATTATTTTTTTTGTTGTTTTTTAAATACTTTTGCATTTTATATGTCTGGGACAGGGGATCTCCAAGTCTGAAAATTGATTATTTTCTAGTGGCAGATTTAACACAGCGCTATCCGGAAAAGAAGATAGAATGATTCCTTGACTTGTTGGTGGATTATGGGAGTTGTATGTGCCAATGCTGACCAAGTATTAAGCTCAGTGGACCATATCTTTATAAAGACTGCCTTTCCAAAAAAAATGCTCATTCTGAAGAACATGTCTGACTTGGAATTCCCTCTTTGGACTTTCTTTACATGGAATGTTGTTTTCCACCTCTATTTGACTGACCTAAAAACACTCCATGGCTGTTTCTCTTTTACTGTGTTTATTAAACAATACGTGTATGTGTAATGAAAATAAATTAATAAGATAAACCTGAAAGCCATAAAACTCAAGCACTAACTCTTTAGATCTCAGCTGAGAAGCTGGAGCTTATTTATGAAGAAAAAAATTCTGACGTTTTTTTCATTTTCCGTGGCCAATGTTTCTCTTACATTCCTTTTAGAGGTCTTTGTTCATCAAGAGGGCAAAATCCATCCTAGTGAATATGTGAGCATTGAGATCATTTGTGAGTTTAGTAGAGTGAGTGTGTCTTTTTCTACTTTCAGAGCTGGTGATGTCCATGTTTAATATAGGTAGCTAATTTTCCAGTATTGTGATTAGTAATGTATATTCCTTGTTTTGATAGTATAAATAATAGATATGATATCACAATAGGTTCTCAGTAATAATACTAAAATTATATATATATATATATATATATATATTAAAGGTGTGTTCTATTTTGGGGCTGTGTGCAATTTATGAACCAAACTGGGACACTTTTTAGTTTCTCTTCTTCCAGTTTAGCAGAAGAATGTACTTGTACAATCAGTAACATACTATAGATGGTTTGAGGCTCACTGAGATGGTTTTTGTTGTTTTTCTTTTCTTTCGTTCAGCAAACTGCTCAAACAACAAAAATGAACTCAACAACAGAGAAACTTAAAACAGTGCAACCCAAGTTTATGCCCGAATCCCTCCCATAGAACTATGCATATATCTATTATTTTCACAGACTCATGGCAGAAGTTTTCTGTAATACTGTTATGAAATAACCTGAAGAAATTATTTGAAATTTTGGGAAATTTGCTTTCTTGCCAGGAGTTATATAGCTAGATAAATGTGAATGCTGATGCTTTGTAATAAATGGAAGTAGCCCCTGCATCGTCACCCTATTGTGAGTGAAGAGTGGTTTTAAAGGTTGAAAATAAGCATTTAGCAAATGCGGTTTTTGTAGTGAAATTAAGTGCAAATAACTCAGAAGATTAATTTTAAAATCCTACAACTTTCCAATGAGGGATAGCTTTAATGACGAAAACATTTCAATCTGGATAAAAAGAAAAGATATAGGTATACCCACTTTATGAAGGAGTATATTACCTTCATTTTGGCAACCAAAACTGTTTTTAAGTTGGGCAATAAGCATTACTTCTGTTCGTATGTGAGACATTATTACATTACATTAGACAACACTTGGATTCAGCCTAGTGGAGTGGTGTCAACATTCTGCACCTTCTTAACTTTAGTTATGGTCTCATACCAAGTCCACAGCTATCCAATTCTTTACTGGTGGATAAATTGTATTCTTTCCAAGGTAGAAAACAGATTTACTAAAGAAAATTGCACAGATCATGTGTTTCTTTTGAGTCGAAACAAGTAAAATGTTAACATTTTACTCGGGGAGCAGGAGAGAGGAGGTGGCTAGCTTGGCTTAGTATAAAGACTGGCAAACGGGCTAATGTTGAGAGAACTTAAACAGCTGAAAAAAAAGTCAGTGTTGCAAACTCACTATTGCAAACTCACTATAAGTGTATGTGAAGAGTAGAAAAAAATATTAGTGAGCTTTAGGGGCTATAATATATATTTTTTCACCTTTTAAAGAGTTTTGCTAGCAGTTACTTCATCAGAGTTAGCACACAGACAAAGGTGTCAGTCTTGTCTTAATTCTTAACAAGAAAACTAATAAGCATTTTTTCCAAAAATTCAAACTATTCCTTTAAGCTCGCCTCAGTTTCTGAAATTTCCTGAGGTTGTACTGCCACAAATGTTCTGGCATTTTTTTTCAGTGTGTTGTATGGTACTTCACATTGTCTAATGCAATACTGTATTTATTCACTGTCCCATAAATGTCATCAACTCTGACCAAATCAGGCACTGAAAGCAGTTTAATATGATTTCAGTGTGTTTTAATAATACTGCCAACACCTGATTGCATTTGCCTCCATTCATCTCCACTGTATGAATCTGCAAAGCCAAGATAACAATTCATGTAGAGCAGAGGCAGAATACATTAGATGACAAGGCAAATGTGGTTGTAGGTGTATTCATAGCACATTTGAATGGATTTAATTTTGTTTCTTCTTACTGCTCGGGACTTCACTGTCAAGTTCTATGGGGGACAGAGACTGAGAGCTGTGTGTGGTTTTGTATTTGAAATAAACAGATGAAATATAGGCCCTTTAGTAGACACAGTACAAAAACATAGCACTGGATTACACAGTATAGAGTACAGGTCTGCATGCACGGGACAAAAAAACCTCATTCTTAAATGTACATTTTTGTGTGTGTGACCAATACTCAAAACAAACATGGTTTAAATATGGCTATTTATCTGTTTTGTTGATGGCTGTGTAGATGTATAAAACATTATGCACAAATGCATCTGAATCTCTGTGGTTTCAGTTTTAGAGCCCCGTCCACACAGATGTATTTTGTTTTGCTTTTTTTTCAAACAAATGCTGGGATTACAAAGGGAAACCATGAAAAGTTCAGTGGATCATTTACCATGTTGTCTAAATGCATTGAAGCAGGTAGACACCACTTTGAAACATTGTGTCTCGTCTCCTCTATTACCTGCTGTATCTCTTCTTTGTATTCTTGTGGATATATGTAATCACGCCTGTCAAATTTATGTTTCTGTGATGTATACCTCTAAAGTAGAATGTAGGACTGTGTTTGAGACAATACCAGAGATATGTCAACATACTCTTAAACAATTGCTTTCTGTTTGCGTCTTCGTCTTGTTTATGTGTATCTAACTTTCAGTGTCATTATGCTGAATAGAGAGCAGACTCACTGATGTCTCCACTGATTCTGCAATTCTGCTTTTGCTGAGCATAAAGAATGCTGGCCTTCATGTTTACAACATGGACATACCGTATACTGCCAAACATGCAGGGCCGTACTGAACTCCCCTCTTGAGTGCTTAGTCCTCCATCTATCATCCCTGATGCAGCTGTATTAAGACTCCTTTTTTCCTTGCTTCAACTTTTTCTCTTTATCATCTTTGAAAGCATCAGAGGGCAGTCAGGTTGTGTCCCCTAGCTGTGTTTCTTCGTGTCTAGTGTTGTGGTGCGCGTGTTCATGTCAGTACTTGTGCCTACTGTGGATCGCATGCTTTAGCCTTTGACTGGACACAAACGTTGCTCACAAACTCCTCTTGACCCTTATGTGGACATACGTTGGGGATCCTTATAAAGTTATCAAGGGAACCAAATAACTTATTACAAATTTATCATATGTGTTACAAGTTCTGTAAAAACAAATAGGAAATAAAGGCCTTTTAATTACCACAATGAGTTTGTGTTTTACATGCACTGTGTTGAATGTCACTAAATGACTTCATTGAGCAAAGGAAATAATGTGAATAAAGGATGAAGCTGTTATTTAGCTTTGGTGTTGAAGCATTTTGTCATCTCTTAGAGATACAGTCGAGATCTAAAAGTTTTTCTTTTCTACACACTACTTTGGTTATTGCTATTTTTAATTATTCTTATCAAATAAGGGTGAACTCAGTCTTACACACATTATAGGTAGACAGAGCATCAAGGTACAAAGTCTTTTCTGGACATTAAAGTCTGTACATCTGTTGTACTGGATACACAATTTACATTCATATGAAGGTTTTTACATGGACAGTACATGCCTCTAGTAATTCAGCGGTGGTTAGCGCCATTGCCTCACAGTAAGCAGGTGGCTGGTTAAATCCCTGGCTTGGACGGTGGCCTATCTGTGTGTTTGCATGTGCTCCCCATGTTACCGTGGGTTCTTTAGGTACTCTGGATTCCTCCCACAGTCCAAAGACATGAACCTTGGGGATAGACTGATTGGAGATTCTAAATTGCCTGTGAGTGTAAGTATGCATGGTTGTTTATCTGTGGGTATTGGCCCTGTGATGGTGACCTGTCCAGGGTTTACCCCGCCTTTCGCCCTTTTCGTGTCAGCTAGAATTGGCTCCGGCCCCCTGTGACCCCGTTCGGGAATAAGTGGTAGATAATGGATGGATGGATGGCATTTCACAGCCATTTCATTATGATGTGATTAAAATAAAACCACATGAAAACCACATGATAGTGTTAATACAGATCAGTTAAGAATATATATATATATATATATATATATATATATATATATATTTATAATTGCTTAGCTAAGGAAAAGATGTGAAATTATCATAATTATAATAATTTCCCAATTACAACTTTTGATATTATTGTAGCTCATAGCGGAAAAATATGACAAAAGTAGACAAAAATACTTAGTTTTTTTCAAACTTTATTGATAAAATTCCTTTCATATAGTAGGGGCACAATAACATAAAGTGGAGGTGAATTGAAACTGTCTGACAATATTTTGCTTTTGCTGCTCTCTGAAAGAAGACGTGAACTCGGGAAATATAATCTTTCACCTGCTCTTTCCATCCAGCAGCTGACCAATGCTGCCTGTTTCTATTACAAGGAAACACCTTATGATTTCTTTTTTCAATATATAACATATTCAAACCCCTCTTAAAAATGGAAACACAGTTACATAGATTATTAGATCTTCCCCTTAGACTAAGAGCATCCACTGAATGACATGGGAATCTTTTTTTTCTGTCCAGATTAGATTTTTCATGTACATAAGATTGATCCTTGTTAAACAAAGATGGCAACAGCACAGTGGGAAAAGGTCACAAAAAAACTTTACCAAGTGTAGTTTCTAATTTTCTAAATTGACCTGAAATATTAGAAAGTATTTTAATCCAACAGTGAGAGTAAATTTAACCTCCTAACGATCACATATGAAGCTGATCACCTTTATAAAGGTATTTACTGAGTGGGATATTATATTGGATTGCATTAGGTGCATTTACTGCAGTTGAGTCAAATAAACTAGCAAAAACCACCAATAATCTATTAAAATAGAGTTACAAATGCATGCAATCACCACACACAAAAAAGAAAAGTGCTGACAACAGTTTTCTGTACTGACACAAAGTAAACTAAAGTGTCATCTGATCTGTGAGTACATGTGGGATTTTTGCCCCTTAGTCAACTAAATAAAGAGAATTATGCTATTATTAATAATGTATTCATTTGAAGCAAATAAACAAAAAGAGCAAATAAAACATAAAAGATGAAATGATGAATGGACTTTTGTTATGTAGGACTTTTCTAGTCATTTTGACCATAAAGAAGCACTTTTACAATACATGTTACGTTCACCCTTTCATGCACACACTTGTGCAGCACTCCTACCCCGATAGACACATCAGGGTCCATTGAAAATCTAATTAAATCTAACAATCAATAAATAAATAAATATATCCCTCTTATTAACATAGCATATTTCTTTTTATCTGAACATGCTTAGAGTGTCTATTCAGGGTTCGCCTCAGTATTACTTGTTTTGAAGATTATATATGAAAAGTTGGAATAAAGTAAAATAGATCTGGGATACATGACTGACGTGCCAAAGTGAGAGAATAAAAAACAAAACAATCATGTCCACAAGTTGCTGAGCAAATGTGGCCCTATCCCTGCTTTCTTGGTCCAAACTCCCTTTTAAAAAAGGATGAAATTAAATATTTATCTGATTTACCTGAAGGTCGTGTGATGTGTTCGAATAACCTTTGGCCCCAATCCCGTAATTCAAAAACTGTGGTAGAAAACACCTGCAGGCATCTGAACACGTGTCTGTAGTTTACAGTTTGTGCACCTGGGAACTATAAAATCCCCTAGTTTGATGCACTGAATTATGACAAGCTGACCTGGCTGAACAACAAAATGAAGAATGAAAGTCAAGGTAAGCACAACCCCAAAATGTGTTTCATTACATCTTTATCGAGGAGGGAAACTGATTCATGAAAACAGCTTTTGCAGAAGAACTTATTGAGAAAAAGCTGTAAGCGTTACCTGCTAGTCTTATACACCAGTCTTATATGTCAATAAAATACTTGTCAGTTTTTGATAATTAAGATATATACTTAAAAAAGTGCAGTGCTTAACGTGGGAACAAACGTCAAGTGCTAATATGAGGATGGTGATGATCCTATCCCGTATAGGTGTGATATTGCCATGCAAACTCTTATATTGCTTGGATTGGACCTTATAACTTCAAACAAAGAACATACCTAGTCCCCAGATTGTGCAAGTGAAAAATACCTTTTAAAAATTGCTGTGTGGAAAGAGATACAGCGCAAGTTACTCAACCTATGAGCTACTCTGGGTCCTTACAAGTTCCAGCAGGAATGATCAGCCAGACTGAACCATCAATAACTCAGTGAAGATGAAAATCATGGAACTTTGTTGCCATATCAGGGTTGGAGGATTGAAAGACACTAAACAGCTTCAGACATCTTTTTATTTGGACAGCTTACTGATGACTCGAATCAGAGCCCCGTTCTCATCTTTTAGCCTCTGGTTTTCTGACTTCAGCTCTTTTAAGACCTGGAATAGAGAAGGGAGAGAAGTGGTATTAGAAAAGTGTTAAGTCATTGTCAGGATAAAGTTCCAATATAAAGCCTTAAATAGTGCAATAACACAATGACTTGGACTTTTTACTTGACTGATGAAAAATCTTGCAAAACGACATCAAAGGAAAAGAAATTAGAGGACCAAAAGATGTCTTTCACTGAAGTTGGAGGCAATGAGGTCATGCTTTGCAGCACTCTATCATGCAGTGAAAAGTGACATTGACTGGATGCTCCGCAGTGTTAAAAGTGACAGAAAATGAAGAGAGCCAGAGCACAGCTGAGAGAAGGTCAATTTCCCAAATCTAGGTCATGTCTCTCACGAGGAGCAACGACTGAAAATAACCACCCTCTTTGTCAAAGTATTTCCCTTCTGCTAGAGACAAACAATAAGCTCATACTGGGACACAGAACTGAAACCAGTCAGCAAGCACAGGCTTCTGCGATATACCATGTGGATTTTCTTTCATTTTATCTCTTTTCTTACTGACTGTCTGTGGCTTTATGGTAGTGGTAAATGTAGGTCAAGGAACAGTTTGATATGTGGGAGAATGAAAGGGGATTGACTAATACATCCATCATGTTTGTACAGAAGATGTGATGATTAGCAGACGGACTGGAAACAGGGGGGATATAGTTTGCTTGCTTGTTTCCAGAAGTTAAAAAATGTCCCTACAAGCAACAAATAAGCTGAGCATTTTATATGTTAATAGATGTTTTACTTTATCTGTTGGGAAACTGAAATAGGAAGTTAATTTACTTAAATGTTAAGCTAATATAATATTTATTTACAAGGACATTCATTTTTATTCATTTGTTCCAAACTTGCCAAATAATAGGCTACAAAGTAAAAATTGAAAACATTTTACTTCAATATTTATTTACATGTAATATTTCTTTTTCATGTGACCTATTATTTTTGCTTCATATAAAGGGAACTATTTTACTTTCTACAGTGCAACATCTGGTTGAGATAGAATGTGATATAAACTGCATTATTAAGAAAAACTTCAAGTGCAAACCTTATTATCTATCAAACCTCTCAAATCTGTCTGTATTAAAAAAATGCTCATTTGCAATCTTCAGGCCCCGTTAGATACTATTTTACATATCATGGTGATACATCACACCGTTTTTGAGTAACTATTACAGCTACTTCTTATTGGCAACACAATACAAGTTAACTTATTCAGTTTTCTTCACAAATCTTTACCATTAAAGCATAAAATGTTTTTTGGCTGTAATGTATGATGTATGTTAAGTAGCACTGAAGTTTTGATACTGCAGCGGTGTTATTAAGGCTAATTCTCTGAGCCTATTTCTTCTCTGAGCGCTCTCCAGCCAGTAAGCACCACTCTGAAGTTAACTTTTGCCTTATCTCTTGCTCTGTCAAGATCTTTCTTTTTTTCCTGCTGTCTCCAATAAAATCTTCTTCGGTTTAATTGTTGAATCCCTCACAGTGCACATCCAAACCCGTCAGTGTGTTGGTTTCAGGTGGGTGTGCGATGGGGTACCAGAAAGCAAAACACAGGTGTCACATGATGCTGGAACAGAGATTTATGAAGAGCACAGGTTTTTTTTTAACTCCACGATGCTGTAGAACAAAAGCAGCTCCAGAAATGTGCATAATGAATATTGTTATCGAGTTAGCAGCACAGGTGGGGAATTTCTGTAGTGTTGCTTTAAAATAAACAATTCTCTAGCAATAAAAAAAAACAAATCATTATAAAAGTTAATTATAATGTTTTTAAAAACCTTTAAACCATCAGCTGACCAGGTGATGTGTGTCTTGCTTTAGCTTGTATTAGCTGCATAATTATAGATATGTCTCACCAAATTGACACAGAACATAATCATTTAGAAGGTTTATGAGCACACACATTTCATTTCCTATAGAAAATTTAATAGAATGGCTATTTCCTTGGAAAACAACTTTGTATTGATTACACCGCACCTGCATATATCTGACGTCTGCAAAAATCAATATCTGCTATAGATATTCTGGTGTAGAAGCCACGTATTTATACAGATGGCAACAATAGCAGCTCTTAAAAAAGTGGTCATGCTCTGTGAAGCAGCATGCAGCATGAATGTAGTTAAAACACACTTCAAAGGAAGATTTATGAGAAGTGCTTTAGGAAGCAGCAGATTTGTCCTCTCACAGCCATGAAGGAGACTTTGTGATAAAAGCATGCAAAGGGGGGGATGCATAGCAGTGCAGGGGTTGTGAGCAAGGAGAGGATGCACGACCTGCCGGAGAGGAACAGCAGAGAAGGAAAAACACGCTGTGATGGCACCAGAAGGACAGAGAAGTGTAGAACTTATGTGGCTTAGGAAGGGGGCTGAACAGAGGAAATAAGGCCAGGAGATCTCAGAGGATCAGAGGTCCTCCGTCTCTGGCATGGATGCCGTTTCAGAGAGGCGGGTGAGGACACGCAGCATAGCTCTGTTTTCAGCCAGGAGACGCTCGTTCACCCTCCGCAAAGTCTGGACCTGAGCCAGAGCTGGGAAAGTCTGCATTTGGGAGAAAAGAGAGAGATGCAGAAAGGGAGCAGACACAGAAAGCAGCCAGGCAGGCAGGGCTGTGTGCAAAGAAAGAGAGAGACTCAGTGACTGTGACCACATCCACTCATGCACCCACACAGAGAGACACAGAAGCAGGATTTACCTGAAAGAAATATATTTAGGAAGGGATTATTTACTTCACAAGAATATTTTCTAAAGTAAAAAAAAAAAAAAGCTCCGACATGCAAAAAAAAAAAAAAAAAAAAAAGGAAAAAACCATCTCCCTTGGTTTTTTTCAAAACCCAAAAAAAAACGTTCCCAAGAGGGTGGTGGTAATTTTCACAACCTTAAAAGGGA
>JBAMHX010000015.1:5968260-5980810 GCA_037177515.1 Pseudomugil tenellus
TATATATAATTTTATGTGAGTTTCCTTAAATCAATACATTTATTATAATATATAAAAAACTGCTAATTGTCCATTCTGCCTCAGAGAATAATAATTCAGAGGTTCTAAAAGGTCCATGTATTAACTCTTCCAGGCTTTTTAATGTGAATGATGGTTACTGATCGTTTAAAAGCAATATATTTGCATTTGTTTATGATTAGAGGGGTGTATGTACATGAACACTGTACAAAAGACCCAAATATATACTTTTATTTGTTTAATGTTTTCTACAGATGTCCGGTTCTGTATAGTGCTTTGGTTTTGAGTGAGCATGTGCTATCATTGCTGATACCCCCTCCCAAGAGTCTGTACGCTGCCGCTTAATAAGCATCTCAGCAATCTCCTCAACAAAATAATGTCTTTTTTGTTTTTGTCTTTTAGAATATTTTCGATCTTTAAAACACTGCCTGGTAAAAAGTCTGTAGGCCTACCTGGATTTCACTATGAGCCTCCTATTGGATAATCACTGCAAGGGTGATTGTCTATCAGTTTGCAATATAATAGTGTTTAATAGAGAAAGTAAGACGTAAGATTTCTACAGCCATGATTGGGACTGAACAGCTGTTGTGTAACCATAAGACAAACAAATGATCCGTGAGGCTACTTCAATTTGTCTCGAGAGCATAAGCAGCGAGTGAAATCATGGATGAGTTAATAGAGCAGGAGACATTATCACACACTGATTGGCCACCACAGAGTTCAGACCTGAAACCTACTGAAAATCTTTGCGATGTACTGGAGACATTTTGTGCGGTGGTTGGATTCTCCCATCATCAGCATAAGATCTGTGGGAAAAAATGCAACATCAGATGGAAAAAAACATTCTTACAATTCAAAACAATACCATAGCAAATGCTGCTGCATAGCATTTACATTTCAGGAACTACTTCCTGTTTCATGCTGTAGGTTTCCTCCGGGACTTCTCCTTTAATCTTCTTCTGTCCAACCTTTACACAAAGTCACAGATTGCCACATTTCTTTTGTTTTAGTAGTCCTTTGGTATTTATCAAGTTACATGGTTGTCTTTGCCATTATAAGAGTTATTCTCTACTTCTGGTCAGACTTTGAGTTAGTTTTATCGCTTACTGATCTCCAACTTCTGCAGCATTTTCTATTTGTCTTGACAAAAGACCCTTCACCTCATTCTTGTTTTTTTTCTAGGTTTTAAATATTACTGGACAATATATTCATTCTATCCAGAGCCTATTTGTTCATTCAGAATCTTAAATATTTTAAACAGGCATCAGCAATATATAGATCCATTTTCCTTCCAGAAACTATTTTAAAAAGACAACAGACGCCCAGAAAGCAGAGCAGCCTTTACCCAGTTTCACACACTAATACATGCAATAAAATACAGAATCAAGTATAAGAAAAAGGAAAGAACCAGGGTTTATTTTAAAAACAGGAGTAATGTTACACTAACAGTTATCACAGCCTTGGCAAAAGCAGGACACTGAAGTCGGGTTTAGTAAAAACACACATACAGTATAACATCTGTGTCCTAGTCAGATGTTTCATTAATTTTTTTCATAATAATTCCCAGAGATACATCTTCAGAGATTCTAGAGGAAAAATCCTTTCTGATGTGGCCGTATGTTTTAAGCTATTATTTCTTTAATTTCTCCACTTTCAGCAGAATAAGGATCCATAAAAACCAGAACTCCTTGCTAAACGCAGTGGCCTCCTTTTGATGAACGTCTGCAGAGGCTGCTATGAAAACATTGTTTGCAACCTGAACTTGCAAAGCAGCGGTTGTGTTTAACCCAAACGTTGTTGAACCTGAGTAGCTTTGGTTGTTTGTGGTTACGTCTCACAACTCTGCAAGTTTAATGAAAATGTGTTAAGCTGTGAAACGATGGTTGACAGTACTGATGTTTATATAATGTGAACTGTTTATGTTGGACTAATGTTTTATGGCACAACTAAACTTTGCTTCAGAACTGTGATGGTTAAGAACAATCTGTACCTGAGCTACTTTAATTTATCTTTGTGACAATAACTTTTTTCCCCTTTGATTTTTATGAGTATTTGAGCATTTAGTTGGCTATCCCCAACAGTAGTACCAATGCAAGCTGTCTGGAACTACCATCGGGGGGTGGTGGGGGGCAATGAACCAAACTTTACATTCAAAAAAATCCCATGAAACAAAGAAACATATAAACTACAGTATGTTCAATATTTAAAAATAATGTCTTTCCTTCTTTTTAGGTAGATGACAGTTCTGCTCATGTAAACATTGGGGACTAAACAAATATCAACCATTTCTTTCCCCACTTTTTATGCATTTCAGACAATAACCAAACAAAACATACTTTAATGTCACCAAGACAGGCATTACTTATAGCTTCAAGTGCATTGATATACATGGCTTCTCTGTATGGCTTCATTAAATGTTGGGGTTCAGTGCAGTAACTAACCTCGAAGAACAAATGGAAGTTATGAAGAGTTGGTAATTCTCTCAGGAGAAACAGTCTTTGTGTGTTAAGGCTTTTAAAGGTTGTTATTGGCTGGGAAAACCTAAGTGACTCGTTGACTTTACAGTCAGAAATATTGAGGTACTAGTTGCATGCAGACTCCAGCATAGTGAACCCTGCGTTGCTCTGATAAGGTGTGCCTCTCAGAGAGCAACAAGGTGTGAATACTGCACCTAAACAGCAAACAATAATGTCACATTATCAAAAGTGCCATTTGTCAGAGAAGGTTCCCATTGTTGTTGGTGGAAATGTCCAGTGTGGAGAAAGATCTCCTTTTGGCAGCATGTTCTCTGTAAAACACACACAGAAAGGAAGATGGTGTGAAAACATTTCTATGCAAATTCACTGGAATGATGCAGAACTTGTCTCATCTTACATTCATGTTCTGGAGAGGCATCATCTTCTAATGCCTCCTCCTCTTCCTCGGCCTCCTGACGCTCTTCTTCCGCTGTTACATCCTGTTGTTCCTTCTCCACATTAAGTTCCTCCTCCTCTGCGTTTTCATGCTCATCTTCATCCATCGCTTCCTGGTTCTCATCTTTTGTTGACTTCTGAGTTTCTTCCTCATCTGCTTTCTGTTCCTCCTCTTCTACAACTTCTGTCTCCTCTTCAGCCTTGGTCATGTCCACTCCTTCCATTTCGGACGCACCGGCTGCCTCCTCTTGCTCCTCCTGTTCTGTCTCACCTTCTTCTGTTGCTTCTACCTCCTCTTCATCAACACTTTCCTGGGTTTCAGAGTCCTCCAAAGGAGCTGCATCTTGTGAAACCGCCACATCTGTGTCTTCATCCTCTAGAGAGGATGGGTTTTGTTCTTCACCTGCAAGGGGTGTCTGTTCATCTTCCCCTGCACTTTTTGTTGCAATTTCTTCCTCTTCTTTTCCAGTTTCTGCAGCAGTTGGCTCCTCTTCGGTTGCCGCTGTAGCTGCCTCTGATGCTTCTTCATTTGCTGCAACAGCATGTCCCTCAGTCAAAGGCTCAGCAGGAGGTTGTGTTTCTCCCACCAGCTAAGGGAAGAAAAGCAGATTTACATCATGGTTGGTCATCACGACATTGAGGATTATCAGTGTATGAGATAAGATTTAAATGATGCACAAAAGAGTGTTCTGTATTGTATGATTGACAGTGCAAGTGTAGATGTGAATCTGTGCCAAGCAATTAGTTTATTCAAGCCAATGACATGAAAATCTCATTATTATTCCCGGTGGGCACAGAGTGTACAGAAATAGTAAAAAGAGCATGTGCACGGACAGTATGTCTGCAAGCCTGCCATGTTCTGCCATTATAGTTGAAGTTATGGTAAAAAAACAAAACTGCTTTAGACAGACAGCTGCAGGTTTCAAGTCAAATCTCACTGACTAAAAACAAATGGCTTTAAAATGTAGTGGGAGAAAATAAGAATTAAATCAGATTATCAGGCTACATCTGTTGGATTGTGTGCTGGTTACCTGGGTAACCTGCTTCTGTATGCTCTCAAGCTGAGCCCTGAGTTCAGAGTAAAGACTCAGGGCTGCTGTGTTGTGATCCTGCACATTTTGACGTACCGTATTTAGCTGCTCCTCTACACTGGCCTGCTGGAGCCCCAGGGACCGTTCGTTCTCAAGCAGCTCCCTGAAAGGCAGAAGATAATTTATCTTGTAATAATAATCTAGGATATGATCTTGATTCTAAGATTAAAAGTCTCCAATGGTTTCATTATTTGGCTGTCTTTCAGTCCAAAAGCCTTGAAATTAAATCACTGATGTCTACAGAAGCTTCAAAGAGACCACGTTTTACATCCAAAGGATATTCTAATCTTCAAAACTCATCAACACAAAGGATATGTTTACATAGATCAGGCTGATCTCATAATGTGGATATGAGGCCACGCCAGCCTATTACAACAAAGCAACGCTGGCACAGGCAGCTAAGAGGGCTTTGATTAAGCTAACATAAAAATTATGGGTCAGTGGAAGTGAGCTATTTTCTCCACAGCTTCCAAAAGCACCTTTATCCCACCGCCCCCAATTTTTTTCTTTTTGTTAAATGTTACCTGATTGCAGCCATCTCCAGTACACTGGCCTCTAGCTGAGCCTGGTATTTGTCCAGCTGTTGCTTCAGTGCAAGAACCTCAGTGGTCTGTCCATCCAGAGTGGCGCTGAGTGTGGCAATCTCACCAGATTTTTCCCCCAGCATAGATTCCGCTGCGCCCAGGCTCTCTGTCAACAATTCAACCTTATGGGACAGTTCTCCGTTCAGTGTGACCAAACCCGACACCTGAATTCTGACGTCCTCAAATTCCTCGCTCTTTTCCTGGAGCGTGCTCTGCAGCTGGCTGAGCTGCTCCGGGGACACCGAGGCCTGCTGCATCTCTGCCAGACGGGCTTTCATCTCAGTGTGGAGAGACAGCACTTGGGCTGGGAGGTCCGACGTCTTGAGCTGCTCTGCTGTAGCCAAAGCCACTCCCACCTGCTTCTGAGTCAGGGCATAAGACTCCTCGAGAGCAGCCAGGCGGGTCTCCACATTTTCTGAAACATGTTGCTGATATGAGACACACAGGAGAGGTGTTAAGCCAAGATGAACACACTGGGTTCTAACGTCCCACTAAGTATAGTCAGATATATAACAAACATATAAATGACAATAAATTAATTTCCTGGAGGAAGAACTTTTCTACTTAAGGAAGTAAGATTTCTGTGTAAGTCTAAAAGTAGAAAGGAATCAAGGAAATAAAGCAAAAACTAATGAATTATTCAAAACACTTAAATGGAATACAACGCTTCCTCCCCCAATGTAGTTATTCAGAAAGCATGCTAAACTGGATTGAGCTGTTTTTCTGCATAACTGTTTTCAAAACTCCTGAATGTGTGAACATCCCTGCGCCATCCTTTAACTTGCTAAGGTCATGAGTCAGCAACGGCTTGCTGCGGTGCAGGAAATATTTGCTCGACAAGACTGAGCTAGCAGAGATGTCCTTGAGCAAAAATTCAGCCACACGAGGAAGGTGTGAGAGTGGATTCCGTTTTGTCCAGAGTCTTGCTCCTCTTCCAAAACTGTTAAGTTATTTGTAAGCAGGTGGAAAATGCTGGACTTTAGAAGAACTCTGGAATATAAGTTCACTTTATTCATGCACACAGACCATCACAGATGTAGTTTAACAAACATCACCTTCTGTTCATCCTTCACGTTGTGTTTGCACAGCTTCTACTGGTGTTTGTTTTCAGAATCAGACTAAATATAGTCTTGGCACATCACTGTCTTGTTTATTATTTTTATTTTTAGCAGCATCTTCGGCACAGCGTAAGGTTTGTGTGTCTGATACTGAAAACATTTTCTAAAGAAAATCTTTTGCAGGGAGAAGGATCTAACAGCAGGCGTTAAAGCCACTACCCCTGTGAGTTTTGGACTGGTCCTCATTACAAACGTCAGCAGCTGTGTGGTTGTTAGAAATAGCAGCGTTTTGTATTAACACCAGTGAAGCTCTTGGCATTTTGAAATCTGAGAAAGGCCTGCAGTTCCTGACTTGCAACTTGCGCGTCCTGAGGCCTTTTCTTATTTTACAGAGGCTTTGCCTCAAATGTATGCTGGTGAAAGATTTATAGTTCATTCATTAAATAGGCCATGAGGCCATTCTGGTCTGCAAGCCTCTGTCACCTAACCATCCCAGGTCCTTACCTTACTTTTTGACTGTCGCAGCTCTTCATGGGAGGACTGCAGTTTTACTATCTTCATCTGAACGCTCATGAGGTTGTCTGTTAAGTAGGTTAAAGTTTGGTGCTGCTGGAAACAAATCCATGCGCCAATGACACCACCGATTACAGTGATCAAAATTAAAACTGCCAGCGGAGTGTAGTTATTCCGCACAGGGCGAACTTCTGTTTCAATCGCTTCATTTTTTAAAAAGTTATCCTCCTGTTTGTTGTTGCTTTTCCCTTTGCGATGTTTGGCTGTCATTTTGTTCCAACAAAGGACACAATGTTCTTGCCAGGCAGAGAGGTGATATCCGAAGTGCCTGCGGGTCAAAAAAGCGTGAACCGCGCTGAGAGAGCTGATCTACTTCAGAAGGCTCCTCTTGCAGTTGCGCAAAACTGGCCTGGAGTGAATCCGCGCGCAGATAGAGCCGACAAGAAGCTGCGGCGAGTCGAAAGTGTGGAAGTAAAGCTGTAGATGAAGGGAAGGAGGCGTGGAACGTAGGTAGTCTGGTTCTCCATTCAGTAGGAGAAAGAGGGAGTGGGTGTCACTGGGAGTGGCTGACCCCCCCGCCGCCATGTGCGCCGCTGTCACCGCACGCCCGGAGCTGGACGCATCACAGTGCGCACCACTTTGCGCCACTACCTCCGCAGCGTGACACCTGACAGTTTAAAACCTCTTCTAATAATTTGCCGGCAGTGGTGTTTCAGGGAAAAGTGACAAAATAATCAATTTAAAAAAGAAGTTTCTAA
This sequence comes from Pseudomugil tenellus, assembly GCA_037177515.1. Classification (NCBI taxonomy): domain Eukaryota; kingdom Metazoa; phylum Chordata; class Actinopteri; order Atheriniformes; family Pseudomugilidae; genus Pseudomugil; species Pseudomugil tenellus. Next base: position 5,975,195 of record JBAMHX010000015.1, read on the forward strand.
TTTAAATAACTTGATTGGTAGTTTTGATAAAAATGAACTAAAATTAAATGCTTTAGAATCAGATGAGACATGTTGCGCCATGATGACTGCAGAACCAAGTTTCTGTTAAACGTCAACAGCTTTTACTCCTTTGGTAAAAAAAGGTTTTTAGATATTCAGGTCTCAACAAAGTCCAGTAAAATCAGAGTGTTAGAACCTGTATTTTTCTGATTGGTATATTTTTTTAACCACTTCACTAAAAGCTCAGTCAGTTTCTACTATTCAGCCAAAACAGGATTTCAAATCAGTATTACAATAATTTTAAGTCTATAATCAGAAATATTACTAATATATACTATTTAAATTTACATAAGTATCATCTGTGATTTATAACCTACTTTAATAGATTTGTGTTTAAAACCACTCATATGTCCCTATCAGGGGGAAATTATCCTCCAACCATTTCTTTCCAGCTTCTTTCGACTGTGATGTCATATAAAATTCCACCTGCATGAGTTTTTCTTTTAAAAGACAATGACATGTTACAAGTAGAGATGTTTATATATATATATATTCTTTTCTTTCTCATCAGTTGTCTCAGTCGTCCATCAGATGCATCTAGTGTTCCTGCTGCTGGGATAGACCCAAATCTGGTTCGCACCACAAAACCCTGAGGGGTGCATATGGAAATAAATAAATTCATTCTTTTTGAAAATGTATCAGTCAAAGTCAAATCAATACTTTATTTTAATTAAACTATATTTATCTGCTATCACTTCTGTTCTTGCAAGTGTTTTTTTTCTCTAAAAGACATCTTCCAATACTAATAATATTTATATTCTTACTTAACAAGACATCCTTTTATGCTAATAGTGGAATATCAAGAAACAGAAAACATCTTAACATTGTATCATTTATGGCATGTATCTGTTGTCAAATATAGTTTTGGAAGCTGCTGCGCTACTCTGTTGTAACAACAATCAGCTGGTAAGACATTATGAAACTACAATGATTAAGAGGACAACATATGGGCACAATTTCACATCCAGGCCTACAGGAATGCAATGTTTCAATGCAGCTGTCCACCAAACAGTAGAGTTGCATCTGCATGATGTCAAAGCAGCAGAACCACTCCAAATCATCTGGTTAAGCGTTAAAACAGAGATGTCTTTTGCTTCTTTAATCTGTATGAGACACAGAAGACAACAGCAAAAGAGAGTCAGCATCAACAACTTTCCTTTTGCTATGTGTTTAAGTGCGATTGTGTTTCTTCTTACCTCTGACACTGAGCACGGTGGAACATTCTGCTCGCCCCAAACTGTTTTCTGCAATGATGGTGTACTCTCCCATGTCTTTGGGACCCACATGGAGGATTAGCATGGAGCAAACTCCAAACGTGTTGGAGATGTAATAGTTAGTATCAGTGTTCAGACTGACATGATTTCGATACCAGGTGATTCGAGGTGTGGGGTTTCCCTTCACTGCACAGCTCATGTAGCATTCGTATCCTTTGGTTGCGGTGTGGAGCTTCAGAGGTACGAGAAAAGACGGGGCACACTGCAAATCAGAGGCTTTGTGTGATGGTTCGCATGTTACAATTTTTTCTGCAAGAGAAGGAGAATATTTTATGTGTCCTAAAAAGTTTGACTAATTATTTTGAAAATGTAAAAAATAAATAAATAAAAGACAAGCACACCTCTTTTTTTCTCCATCCCCCATGTTGGGGACTCTGAGGGTTCGGATATGCCCATGTCATTTTTGGCATACACACGGAAATGGTATTCCCTCCCCTGGATGATGTTGCAAACTGTGAACCTGTTATTGAAGAGCCTGTCAGCCACTGTGGTCCATGTGTGTTTAGATGAGTCCAGTTTTGACACTGTGTAGTAAAGGTGATCATCCCTCTTCTCATCAGGAGAAGGTTCCCAAATTACTGTTACTGTGCCAGGAACGTTTTCCTCCAGCTCCACGGGTCCAGGAGGCTTTGGATCATCTGGAGACACAGTTTAAAGTTTCAATATATGCATTAAAATACATTTCAAACTTGTTGAATAAGAAAATCTTAGTTTTAGTTTTACCTGTAACCCTAACCTCCGTGCAGAATGTTTCTTGACCGACAAGATTTTTTATTAAAACGGAGTAGATGCCCGAATCAGAGCGCTCAGAGCTTGGAATGAGCAGCTGGGAGGAGCCATCGGAGTTGCTTACTGTAACACGCTTTGTCACTGGTACATTGTCTTTTAGCCACATTATGTCTGGCCGTGGGGATGCCTGTTCCATGCAGGATAAACAAAATATGCCAACATAATTTAATACTAGAAGCAACCGTGAAAAAATACAACTCTGAAAATCTAGTTAGGGTAAAAATGAAATATAAAGCATGAATCCCACCTCGAAGTTTACCATGATCCTGACAGAGTTTCCTGCCCTCACCACCATGAAGCTCTTCATCTTTTTGTTTGTGAACTTTGGTCTGACTAAATAGAAGAAATCACAAAAGAGTCATCTTGGATTGTATCAGGAAACTCAGTCTTATGACATAACATTCAATAAATATCGCAGTCCAAAATGTTGCAGCCTCACAGTAGTAATAAAAAAACTAAATGACCAGATTTGCATAACTCTGCATTAAAGAAACACTTCCTTCATTGTACAATATGATCACATTTATGTTTTTGTATGTTTTGTATGTCTAATTATGTGATGCTCATGCTCAATATCTCACTTTATACTTCACCTTTACTTGCCAATAATTATAGTTAGAGCAATATCTATGCCTAAGGCTTACACATTTTACCATTTACCATTGCATCTCTTGTCATACCATATTGATGCTATTTTGCAGAAAACAACAGCTTAAGGACACATAGTTATTTCCACATAATGAACTTTCACAGCACAATCTTTTGGAAGATTTTGAGCAATTCATTTTATCCTTATTAATCCTCATCCTCATCCTCATTATCCTCATTATTAATAAAAATACTAATCACAAAAGAAACTTAAACATGTGCTAGAAGGCTTGACATACCAGGTAAGGGCATCGCAAGGACATAGTTGGGCAGCTCTGCAGGGGCACTCTCTCCTCCATCATTAGTAGCAATCACTCTCACCCAGTACATATCCATTGCTTTCAGGCCTTTCACATTAAAAGAGGTCATGATGATGGGAGAAATGTTACATCGGGACCATTCAATACAGTCTGCCTGCCGAATCTCAACAAAATATCCTTTAGCTTCATCCTGTTCACTTGGTTTCTCCTCAGGTTTGGTCCAAGTCAGGACCATGTTAGTGAAAGAGGTTTCAGTCACCTTTAGGCCTGTAACTTTACCAGGAGGCTCTAGAACATAAAGATAATCAGATGCAAATGTTGTAGTTACGTGCATGATTATACAGTACGATATGTTATTTTACATTCTACTGCAGGAGGAACAGATGGAGTACTCACTCTTTGGATCTCGTGCAAAAACAAACTCTGAGGCGTTGCTAAATTCACCTGCTCCAGATAGGTTTATGGCAGATACTCTGAATTCATATTCCATACCTTCTACAACATCCTTCACTGCATATTTCTTCCCTATAAGTCATTTAGGAGAGAAACAAACCAAAGATCAATGTAATGGCCAGCAGAGTTACAGTTTTGCTTGCAGTTAAATAAATACCTTTTATTAAATCATCTGCATTGACCACACTCCAGAGATTACTCCCTTTCTTGCGTTTCTCCAAAATATAGCCCAGAATACGAGAACCTCCTGTGTTGCTTGGCGAAGCCCATGCCAGGTTTATACAGTCATTAAAAGCACTGATCACTGTTGGAGGAGCAGGAGGGCCAGGTAAAGCTAAACAAATACAAGAAACACAAGTTGCTCTGATTAATGTTTTTAGACACAGTAAACTTTGCTTCACTTTAAATATTAAGTCATATTATGGTAATGTCATGCACATACATATCTATGCTGGGTTTTGTGTTAAACTGCAGGGGCTTATTTATTTCACAATCCGTACCTCTGGAGACAAGAACCTTATCTTTTTGTAGATATTGTGTCCATTACTGTATTTACTGAAATTTATCCGTTTCCCTCCAGAATGAATAATTTCTGAATTTGACATTCATTTAAGCATTATCTTAATTGAGGATCGAGAACTTTGCCTTTTTCTCAGAAATGTGAGCTTCAAAGATCATAAATTTGGTCTTTGAGGCGCTGACGCTAATTTACATAATTCATGATTTTAAGCTATGACATAGCGGAAATTATGGCATTTAAAGTTTTTTATAGGACACATTTTAACATGTCACATGTGTAGAAGAAAAGAAAACACAGGTTTAAGAGAACAACTAGCTGAATGATGCTAGCTAAATGATGCTAGCTGAATCGGGTTCTGTTGTCTTAAGTGACACACACAGTTAATTAACATGATTTGCAACACCTGTGCTTTTCCTTCTGTGGAAAAAAGACTGATATTCCATCTTCTTATTACTTTTCAGAAAATGCACAAAATGATTCAATGGAACTTTCAAAAAGATACATATATTTTTTTATGATACACCCTTCATAAACACAACTTGCTCTGCTATTTCTTACATTTCAGTGTTGAATTTAGGACTTTGAGTTGTAGTGATGCAGGCATGTTTTTTTTTTTGCATTAACAGAAGAATAACGTTTTGTGACACATCTGTTATAATTAAGGTAAATATGCCATTTAAAAAAACCAAACAACAGATATCCTCAGTAGCTAAAGGTTAAGAAAATTAAACCATTTTCATATTACAGATGCAACCAGGAAATGTTGTTCCATTAAGTTTTTTTTTTTTTTACTACGTTTTGCTTAATATTTACCTGTTTTACTCAATTAATTGTATAAAATTGGAAATCTTAGCATGAATTACATGACTTCACTTATGCAGTCTTATTTTTACTGAATTAGTTAAGTTCTCTTAAAGTGTTATGCTGCAATTAATTATCACACAAATACTCCTAATGGGGAACAGTTAGCTCAATGGATAATATTTGGATAACAGTTTGCATCTCAAAATAACAGAAAGAACTGGATCAAGAGGAAGGTGATTCCAACCCCTCAGACAAGAATTCTCTCCAACTGTGGCTCAAGGTTTTGTGGAGTCTCATATAGACAGGTGAGACCAAGGAAGACATATCTTTAATGTAGAGATGTGAACAGTAAATGTGTATTTATAATGTTGGAAACTGCTTTTAATGAAGCAGTACTGTCTGAGATGGATACGAGCCATTTTCCAACTCCTTTAATAGTTTGGTAGATCATAAAACTTTCATTTTTTACTAATTACTGGTGATCTGTAGGTAAAGTCACCTTCTATTGTATATAAGGTGATATCTGCCCTTATTTAGCCACAGGCAGCAGACAATGTGGACTTTTTGGTTCCTGAAACAAACAACATTCAGTCACTTAATTTTTATTCCTTTTTTTTTTACAAATTTTTCAGGTAAACATATTGTAGAGGAATTTCATGATTAGCTTAATTACCTTGCTTTTAATTATTGTCTAGCTGAAAGGTCTGACTATAAGGCTCCTAAACTACAGGGTCCTTATCTACTTTCAAAAGCAGGCTAAAGACGCAGCTCTTTAAGCAACATTTTTGCACTTAGTTGTGATCAGTAG
>JBAMHX010000015.1:5980910-5991484 GCA_037177515.1 Pseudomugil tenellus
TCTTCATTATTAAATTTATATTCTTCTCAATCTAAAGAAACCAGTGTCCTCGTCCTTGACAGGAAAAATGGTCTCCTTCGCTATTTCTACTAATGTCGTTATATTGTTTCACAGCTTAAACTATAAAATGAATAAAATACATCTAAAAAAAAGCAGAAAATTTCATGTCAGCACATTTGAAGGAATTTGGACTCATGACAATAATGAATCCAAGGCCGAAAGGCTGGGCCTACTGAAGTATAGAAATCATAAGTAACATGAATCATGACAATAAAATTCACAATATCTCCACTTTATAATGGATCATTCATGAGATAGTTGGTGAATTTGACAATGTAACACGTAAAATTATGTTGCATCAGTAGTGATTTGCTCACCAAATGTGCCAGCTTGTATTTCATCAGTTTCCATCGCTTCACTTGTACCCTCTGAAGTCACTGCTCGGATGCGATAACAATATTTCCGCCCCCTGTCCACGTCCGTGTCGCGGTAGCAGGGCACACCTGGTACTTCTCCTATTTTCTTCCAGGTGTTCCGTCCAACTTGTTGACGTTCCAATATGTAACGACTAACTGGAAAACCACCATCATCCTTTGGAGGCCGCCACTTAAATTCAACACATGTAGATGAGCTCTCGGTTACCTCTGCAGGGCCCAAAGGTGATGATGGTTTGTCTGAAACCATCAATACATGATCTGTTAGCAAGTCATGTGCTCTGTGTGAACCATCCTAACATCATCTTGGGTATAAAGTTAATTGTAACAGTAGAGGGTGTGACATTTCTTTCAAATATCAGAGAAAAAAGATAAATAATAGTCCTATTGTTTAAGATTAGTGTTTTTGATAAGTCACTCACCAAGCACTATAAGCTGTGAGACTGCCTCAATGAAGCCATGTTCATTCTTGAGCTTGATCTTGATCTCTCCTGTGTCCTTCCTCTGGCATCTGAGCAGGAGCAAACGGCTGTTACTCTCACATTTCTCTATCTTTGTATTGGTGTCATCTTGGAGCTCTTCTCCTTCCTTGTACCACTGGATCTTTATCGGTTTGTTACCAACAAATTGCAGTTTGAAGATGGCATTGTGACCAACTTTAACTGTCAAAGGCTCAGTGAAAGCAGTGAGGTCTTCAGTGTTGAACCGGGGGGGATCTGACAAAAAAGTCCAGTCAGAATATAATCAGTACTGACACACTGCGATATTCTTCCTGGGTTTCTGTAAATGTTAACTGTTCCTAATAATAAAATATTTTGGTATCTTGACAAATTGTCTAACCTTTAACGTTGATCATCGCCTCAGTTTTACGACCATCTGCTTCAAACCTGTATTTCCCAGAGTGTTCTTCTTTACACTTGGCTATGACTAATTTATGGATTGCTCCATCTTTAGTGATGGAGAAATGGTCATCTGGACATATCTGATGAAAAATGAAGCAAACACACATATAACAGTGATTTAACAGTAAAGAATTATTACTTTAAAAGTTACAAATTCAAGTGCATCCCAGAGCTGTGTTGTCACATATAATTAGTTTAGACATAAGTAAATATCTTTAGTAGCCTTCATTTGAATAAACCAAATGAAACTGTGGCAATGTTAAGGATATTTTACAATAGCATCAAAGGCTTTTGTCCAGGATGTGTAACAATTAACCTGTTTGACTCAGTTATGTGAATAATTGATCACCAGGGAAAAAAAAGCCTGCAAGGCTGCACCAAGTCACAGGCATATGTTTTCCCTGGACTGTGCCGTTAAAAAATATCAGGCATCAATACATGTAACCACTTCATCCATATGTATAGACCAGGGGTGTCCGAAGTTGGTCCTGAAGGGCTGCTCTCCTGCAGATAATCAATATATTTCTTCTCCAACATACCTGTCTTACAGTAATTAAATAGATCCGTTAGCCTATGAGGTTCTGCAGAATTGATTTAAGTCACATGTGTTGCAGATGGAATACATGGAAAACTTGCAAGATTGTGACCCTTAAGGACTGGCACCGGACAGTCCTGCTTTGGACTTTACCACTGAATGGTGATAAAATGTACTTGTGGGCCGCCTGGCGGGAATGAGGGGGTTACAGTATTTCCTTTGGTGTGACTACTCAAAATGAGAGGGGAAACGTATTTCCTTGTTTTATTTTTAAAGTGGCAACAAAAAAAAAAAGTTAAATATTTTTTAAAATTCTATTTGAAATACATTTTACAAATGAGCTTTCTGTGGAAATGTACAGGTGCTAGGATAAAGGAGCAAAACAATGAGCATATTCTGAGCTGTTCCAACAAACTGCTGCTAAACCTCCAACATTTGGGGACAATAATATCACACTCAGTCTGTGGAACCTATAATAACTCTTTTGTCTTTGTCAGGAAAGATTAGCAGGATATTTATAACTAACCTTTCTGCCATCTCTGAACCAGTCTCCCTCACAGTCTTCGCTGCTGAGCTTGCATGTTAACTCTGCGCTCTCATTGATGATGGCACTGACATCAGACAAACCCAATATGAAGTGAACACCCGGATCTAAGAACAGTTAACAGATTTGTTCATTTTTAATATTAATATTTCATATATAATGTAACATGAATAACTATGTAGGGTGATACAAAAATGAATATTTTATGTTTTTGTTCATTTGGTTGTGACACAGTTGCTTGTGGATTACTCACCAATCACTAAATCCTCAATGAGTGGGCTTTGTCTTTTACGTCTCGCATGTGATGAAGAATTAGCAACTCCTTCAGTCTCTCTACACCCACAGCGGTCATCAGAAAATGTATTTCATCTATTTAGAATCACAATGTGCAGGACTTACTTGTCACAGTGATCATCTTAAAGGTAAAACTAATTCTAGGAGATGCATTCACACACTATATAGCCTATAATAGTGGATCATCTTTGCATTATATGCACCAGTATATGACTCTAGCCCCTCCCCTGCTGTCATGGGGTCTCTTGATCAGGTGTAACACAGATACCACAGATTTACTTTAGCCCACCCTTATCATATTGTCTTGAGAAAACAAATAAGAAAAGAATTATAGTTTAGTACAGTTGCACCTAGCTTTCCTAAAAAACTAAACTTATTATCTTGTAAAAGAAATGAAAAAATATTTAAAAATTGGCAGTTTTTCAAAAACTACAGCCATTTCGAACATTGCTAAGGCCAAACTTATAATAACGCTGGATAAAAATGACTCAAGTTCATGTTTGTGTATAAAACATTTCACGTAAAAGAACAAACTGTGTGAGGGATGGACAGACGTCTGTCTTTTGTCCATAAACTCATTCAGCACAAAAGCAGTGCATCATTTGTGATTTCTTACCGCTGGCTGCAGCATTTTTTGACTTTTGACTTTTCTTAGAACTTCTCCGATGCTTTGTCTGGCCAGCAGAGCTCTCATCTTCATCGTCATTTGGTTCATCATCACTAACTTGCTCTTTTGAATCTGTTAGGAAAACAACTGAAACACAATCAGCTTTACCATGTGGATTTTAAGTTTTCAATTTAACAACACTTTTAAAAAAAATGAGCTAAATGTCATCAATATATTTAACAGTATCATTTGCTACATTCTGATGCTTCTGTTGCTGAGTGTAGTTGGGATTTTTTTTTTGTTTTTACAGAAACTCCTGTGATTGGTGTAGGCAGGAGATGCTGACTGGACTTTGAAAAGGATAAATAAACCCATATTTTAATACAGATGCACAATCTGATAGTCAGAATAGTTGAATTATGCTCCTATTTTTTGTTTTACTTTATTTGGTTACACTATTGTTTCCCTGGTTGTTTGTTCTGAGCAATTTGAATAACTTGTGCTACATAAATAGTTATTTTCCTTCTACAGTATAGATGTGTTTTCAGTCCTTTATGACACTAAACAGTCGCGGATCATATTCTTACCATTGGCGACCGCGTTCTTTGGCTTTTTGCATTTCTTTGAGCTTTTTTGATGCTTTGTCTGGTCAGCAGAGGCATCATTTTCACTGTAGTCACTTGGGTCATTGTCACTTGCTTGTTCATTTGGACCTGTGAGGAAAAGAACTGAAACAACACATGCTGGGTTATCACTTAGGTTTTTAAGTTTGGAAAATTATGATATTGTTGTTTCATTGTTGTTGTTGTTCCAGTTAAAATATAAACTTACAAAGTAACATTTAGCATTTATTTGGCAGCTGCCTGGTGGCTTTTTAAGGGCAACATTCTTTAATGCGTTAGGTGATCGAATACATATACATTTTTATTTTAAGCCCTTTTAGTACGATAAGAACTAGAAGTATTTGGGCTTGGTTGGTAAGTAAATTAGGGGGAGATTCGCTATATTCTAATATTAAACATTTTAATACGTGACTGGACTTTTGTTTCACCTGTGAAGGTTTTTCATATAAGTTTAGTTTTAATGATCAAACTTATAATCAATGATAACCATTAGGTTCCACATAAAGAACAACCTGTTGGACAGTATGATCTGCATCATGGAACCGGACAGTACGATGTCATATGGTAACTAATTATATCCTCAAATGCGGAGTGTTAGTGATATAATATTTTTATCACTACCACCGCCGCCACAGCCCCCGGATATCCTTCGTGTGATAACTAAAAAAGTTTTAACAGTTGGATTTTGATGCTCAGTATACCTGTTTAGATCCCCAAGAGAACAATCTCTATTGAATTTCACGATTATCGGATTTATGGTTTCCACTGAAGGTGGCGCTGTATTTACAGAAAACAAATTACATCTCTGGAATTATTCATCTCATTTACTTTAAATCAATTGTAAATAAAAGATCTTCAGGATGCATCCTGCCCTGATGTCATGCCGGGCTGGTTTAAAGTTCCCACTTAAGGTGGAGCTTTGTGACTGAACATGCTGCCAACAGCATAGATCTTGTTTACATAGTGCTACTCATGGTGAAAAATTTGTAGTCTCTTACACTTCAGCTTTTTGCTTTTCTTAGAAATTCCTCCACATGTTGTCTGCCCAGCAGTTTCCCCATTTCCATCTTCATCACTTGCTTGTTCACTTAATTCTGTGTTAGAACAGAAAATGGTACACATTGCTTTTAGCTCACTTAAACTTTGGAGTTGGAATAATTCAGTGATGACTTGGAAACAGTTAATAATAAAAGCATACAGGGAGTTAGGAAATGCTGAATATGAACCTGAGTTAATTATGGAAATGCGTTTAATCATCTCTTTTTGCATATTGAACAACAATCTGCAAATTGCTTAAAAAATACACAAATAGCAGGAAAAGTGTTTTGAGTGTGCAGCCTCATCAGCTCAGGGTGTCTTTTTGATTTTCCTCAAACTTTGATACTTTTCCTTAATATTCATATTTGTTTCAGCAGAACAAACCTTTGCTTTTTCATTTTTTCCCTTTTATTAATTTTAATATTTTTGTTAAATCAAATTTGAATTAATATTAAAAGGTGAAACATTCTGAACTGAAAGGAAGTAAACTGGTCAGGAAATATTGTATTTTACTGAAACTTTGTGTGCATCTCTTGCTTCCTCAGTCCTCTGTTTTTTGCAGTTGCTCTTCAGTTACCTGTATCATGCACAGCTTTACCAACATGTGGTCATGCTTCTGATAGGCTTAACTTTGGCTCACAAGTAAAAGGCATCTGAGTGGTCAGCATGTTTTCTCCTTACCAGAATCGTCTTCCTTCCATTGGACCTTCTTTTTTGTTTTTTGGTTTCTGACAGAATCTCTGATGTTTTTATTGTTAATTCCTCTGGATTCTATCATTTCAAGTTGACTCTTGATTAGCATTTCATGCTGGTTTACAGCATTACATTCCTCACTGGACTCTGGACAGACAAAAAACATTTATCAAGAAAACTAATTCAGAAAAGGTGCCTGTATTAAATTCACAGAGAGCTTTTCAATGACAATGACAGCAATAACTGGAAGTTGATCTGCCTCTAGTTTGCACATGCCGATCACAAGGGACCTGCTAATTAAAAGGCTCGTGAAGCTGATGCAGGTTTTTAAAGGGAAAGTGACTGCCTCTATAACTGTCTTTTTAATTTTTCTGACGTCCATTAACAGCAAACTAAGCGACTAGGTCAGACAATCCATGGAGGCTTCATAACATTCAAAAATGTTTTTGAATGTTAAGAATCAATAATAATCATTTTTAATAATCATTTTTAAATGAACATTTCCTTTCTTTGTTATTGTTTTTTTCCTTTTCCATGTCCGAGCAGTGTAGATGATGCTTTTACCCCCCTTTATTTTTCATTCAACACACACTGCCTTTTAAATTTTGTGAGAATAATTGTGTTCTAAAAATAATGTTTTAAATAAATACAATTTTTTAAAGTTGTGCTTGTTTCTTAGATTAGTAGATTATAAGGTCCTTTGATTTCAATCTTTGTTTGTGAGACCCATTATTTGGGTTTTTTATTTGAGTTTTTGTATCTTTAGTATAACTTAATATTAAAAGAACAATATTATGTAATCCAGTTGTTTGTAAAGATTCATTTTTGTTTTTCTTTTATTTTTACTTTTGAAGTCTCTGGTCCTCTACACATATAGCCCACTGAACATATGTTTCCTATTAAGGTCCTAACACCCAGTGTGGACACATGATTGGCACATTAAGTGTAAGCATGTTATAACGAAAACCTAACAGAATGGCATTCACTATAATATTGTTCTGTAACACACTACGTAATTGTATACACCTTTTTAAACTTGACAACAAAAAAACAAACAAAAAACTAGATCTTATATATTCACATAAAGAAAGATAACCAGTGTGGCGTTCAAGGAGAATCATGTTTAAAAAATCGCGCTGGGTTCCAAACCCAATACCATCGTTAAGGACAGGTTGTAGACAAAACAACATGTGATGAAAACAAATATTTCTATTTTGGATGTCAAACAACAAACACTTGAAGGTGTTATCATTCACAACCAAATGATCAATTCTCACTGTACAACTGTTTTGTTGGTTGTTTCTTACCAATTACTCCATCCTCCTGTTCTTCCCTTGTCTTCCTGTATCGTGAGTCAGTCCCAGTTCCAGAGAGGTTTCCATTCTCTTTAAAAGGTTTTTTATACAAATCTGCTGGTTATGGCAAACATATGGAAGAGTATTAGGGCCATTTGGAAAAAAAATCTCACTTTAATCCAAGAATAAGTTTTTTCTTTTCTTTTCAAGTCGCCCTAATACTCTTTCGTGAAAACATTTTCAGTCAATCTTGCCACCAGTTTTTTAAATTACCATTGTATATTTATTCTTGTAACTTAATGTTATTTATAAAATGAAATGAGTTTTATTCTGTAAGATCTACTAATAATAATTTAAATAGTAAAATTAAATAAATTACCTTACTGTATTACACTTAACAAAGAAAAGACCACTTTTAGCCAACAAACCATGAGCTGGTCATAACTTATAAGAACCTCTTTGACTGAAAATAGGTAATAACTTAATTTTTAGTTTCCTCCTAACTACAGTGCTGCTGATCAAAAAGCATTATGTTAGAGAGATATACACTTCACCTGTTCCTGTGTCAAACCCTCCTTGACCTTTAGTGTACTTTGTACTCGTTCGGTCGTCTACTTTCAGTTGCTCTCTTTCTTCTGCTGCACATCCTGAATTGGCTTCTTTCAGTGCTTTTCCATCTTCTTTTGATAGTTTGCATTGTGATTTTTCTTTTTTATCAGCCTCATTCCAGTCTTCATTATAAGATGTTGATGGAATTGCTTCTTTCAGTTGTCTAGCTGCATGTCTTGCCTTTACAGCTTCTAAAATCTTCTCTATTTCTTCCCGGTTCTTTATTTGCTGCTCTCTGGCCACTTTTTCCAGGTCAACGTTTATTCCACTAGTCAATGTCTTACGAAGTGTCCTCTTGCCATCAGATGCAGCATTACTCTGATCTTCAAGCATACACAAAAACACATCAGGTATTTCCTGAAATGGTTACTTATATCAATTTTAATAAAGGTGATATGAGTAGACATTAACAGATATACATTACATTGTAAGGTTTTACCTTCTACAACCAGCCAGGCATTGCACGATGTAATACCAGCCACAGCTGAATAGATGGCTTTATCCATCTTACTGCAATCCTTAATCAGCAGCCTATGGATCAGTTTTTGGTCTGACACAGTTATACTATATTTTTCTCCATCTTCCAGAACCACACCTTTTCTCATCCATGTGATCTTTGGGAGTGGATGTGTCAAAACACACTCAAAAAGAGCATTGTCCCTCTCTTGAACTGTAATCTCTTGAATTTTGATAACAAAGCCCACGTTGGACACTGGGAAAAAAGAAAGCAAAACGACAAAAAAGGAACAAAATAAAAAAAAAAGACTTGACATGTATGCATTTTGCATATGTTACTTCAATATCTCGAGATTTGGTTGAGTAGAAGAGAGCAGCTGTTTCACTGGACATTAAAATGCATTTTGTAATCCAGACTTTCAGAGAAAGAACGAATGGAATGAAACATCATAAAATGTTTCATTGTGAATGTTTCATCAATGTAGAAAAGAAAAAAAGCCACAGTACTATGTGGCTCAACTGGACATTATGAAAAAATCAGTTTCCTGGGAAGCTGTGTTATAGTTATCGTACAAGAGTTTGTGTGACTTTGACATGACGTCTCACATAGATTGTACTTCCATGACTATTTTTACAAAAAAAAGGCAGCATAAAATTAATTTAATTAACATAGTTTAAGAATAATATTACAAAGTGTCAGTAATACAAGACGGGTCATTTAGAACACCAAGAGGTTTGTATGTTCTTCCTCCATGTATGAGTAAGAACTCATCCATGAAGGAAGACATGACGGTAAAATTAGTAAGAAGGGTGAACTGAGACATGCAACTTACGTCTAAACTCCTGTAGTAGGAAGTCCTCTTCTGCTTCCTTCTGCCTCCTGCTGAGGAAATTAATCTTTTCCACATCTCCCTCATGCCCCTCCACCTCATTTTGTACTTGACCGTTAATGCTGAAATCTTTTGTTCTCCCAACACTTCTATTGCTTCGTTTCTCTGATGCATCATCATCGTCATCATGGAGTTTCACATAGTCCTGCTAGTGACAGAAAATTATACCGTATAGTTATATCACCATAGTATCTCTGAATAGTTAATGCTGGAGGAAGTAGGGTTAGGACAAGAAAAAAAAAAAAGAAAAAAAAATTCTAGAGCATTAAGACTCACAGTTGTATATATTTAGAATAAACATGGCTTCCACACCTTACAGTCAGCAACCTAAGTAAAATTAATTTATACTGACAAGGTTAATGCAGAGGAAAATGAGTGTGAATAAAGACCCGAGGGTTTCCATACCTTTTGCTTATTATGGTTTCTCTCTTTCTTCTTGTCTTCAAGCTTTTTGAGAACCATATTTAAGTCTGTAACACCATACTCGGAACAGATGTGCTCATAGTCTCTCTTGTCGGCATTCAGCAGTGCATCCCAGAATTTCTCATCATTTTCTCCGTCTGCAACTTTACTATAAGATTGGGCAAAAATTAGATTTCATTACTTTTTTATTATTAAAAGAGACATTCATACAGGATTCTGGTTAAGTAGTTCACAAATTTCTTACGTTTTTTTCAGCAGTTTTCTGAAATCAGCAGGATTTGTTGAAGCTGAAAATATGAATTTCAGACCAAGTTTGTATTCATGCATCTGAACTGCATTTATTGAACTAAGAAAGTCAATAAAAACACATTGAAAGCTGCATGATTTGCCTCTGAAATAGAGAGAAATTATCTAAAATTGAGTAAACATGAAGCCCAGAAAAGATCTGACAAAAATACAATCAAGCAAATACACTCACATGGGTTTACAAGCATATTGCATTTGTGCACTTTCCTGTGTCTGGTTTAAACATTGGCACTTGGAGATTTTGTTCAAAATGTGGTCTAAACAAAATGTATTATTATTATAACATGAATGCCTTACCATCAATTATGTTTAATGTTGTTGTACATACAGCTTTGCCGTAGTCGTTCACAGCGTAGCATTTATAGGTATCTGCCTCTGCAGATGTCACTTTGTGAATCTGAAATACAAAAAAACTCTGTATGAAGATATGAGTAGTAACAGTAGTAACCTACTCACTGCATAATCTTTTTGATAACTCACCTCTAATATGTGTTCTCCTGTTGATTCTTCAACTTTTCTTTGAAATTTTTCCTTGTCTGACAAAGTTCCTTTAGTTCTTCTCCAAGATACCTCAGGTTTAGGGTCCCCTGTCACCACAGCCTTGAAAACAGCCATTTTTCCTAAAGTATATTAAATTAAATGTATTTTTACATCTTTGACTATTATTAGACTTTAATAGTATAGTATAGTATAGTAAAGTATAAGTATAAGTAATAGTATAAGTAATAGTATAGTATAAGTAATAGTATAAGTATAAGTAATAGTATAAATAATAGTATAAATAATAGTATAAGTAATAGTATAAGTAATAGTATAGATAATGGTATAGTATAGTATAGTATAGATAATGGTATAGTATAGTATAGTATAGTATAGTATAGTATAGTATAGTATAGTATAGTATAGTATAGTATAGTATAGTATA
>JBAMHX010000015.1:5991584-6003763 GCA_037177515.1 Pseudomugil tenellus
TATAGTATAGTATAGTATAGTATAGTATAGTATAGTATAGTATAGTATAGTATAGTATAGTATAGTATAGTATATAGCAAATCACATCATTTTAAAATATCTTCCTAGTATGTTAATGTTTGTCACATATTGTGATGTTAATAGTTTTCTGCAACCTTGTGGTCTCAGTTTATTGCTTCCTATGATACAGAAACACACCTTCTTTGACAGCCACTGGAACTGGTTTACACTGGAAATCTGGGGTGCTTTTACCCTCCGGCAAGTTTGCTAAATACTGTGTGATAATCACTCCAGGGGTCTTAGATCTTCTCCGGATGGAAGCTAAGAGACAGAGGGAAAAGAGAAAGATGAAAGAGAAAGAGATGAGAGAGAAAATAAAATTGACTGCAAATAAAAACAAAATAAAAAAAACTACCTAAATATATAAATAATGATAAATCATTACTTTTTGTTTAGATAATGAGACCAGATTTCTACTGTTGGAACAAAACAGACTTCTCATTTGCTACCAGCAGATGTCAGGAATGTCAAACATGTCCTCATTGATGCTCCATGTGTGATGAGAGCATGCTTGACTTTATGACAACCACATACCATATATGATGGTGGAAAAAACTGACTCGATGCCCATAGACCTACTAGTTAGATAACAATTTGCTGCTGGTGACAGGACCATAACCTTTAGTCAATAAGTTAAAGTGTCCCCTATATTATATCATTCTAGATGTTCCAGTGCATTTTATGTTAATAGGAGATTAACTGGAATTATTTTCAGGTTATCAGAAATTGGAAAAAGCAGAAAAAAAGCCCTCTTTTTTAAATGGACCATAAACTTAATGTATATCTGAGCCATTTAGCTTTTTAATTAAAATGTAATTAATTATTTATGTAATCATGACAATGGAAATCAAATAGATAATAATTAAAAAAAACTTTTTGCCAGAAACCAACATCTATTAAATTACTATAATTCTTAATAACTTGTATGGGCATACTACTGTTTTCATTGATATAATGAAGTTGGCTGAAAAGTGGAAGTTCTTGGAAAAAAAAAACAGACACTATTTTTTTAAAGAATTAATATAATTATTAGATTATGATTCATTCATTTAATTCACAAATATGCAGGACATTCACCTTGCAATCACACATCTGCTCTTGTTGTCTCATAAGGCTCTGAACAGGACAAAGTAACTATTTATTTTTAGCATCTAAAAATGCTGAAGTTTATCAAGCAGAAAACACAGCAGCTCTCTCATTTTACCTGTCTTATTGCCGGACACCTCATTAAAGCGCTGAATGTACTGGTGGACAAGAGAAAAACCTATATGGGAGAAAAACACATTAGATCAGCCAGAAACACATGTGGGAATAGTCTACAGCTACTGTGAGTCATCGTGTGGTTCCTAGAACAGAAAACCATGTAGCTAAAAATGTTTAGAAGTTGTTTCTTCTGTGGAAAAGTTATTTTACTTACAGACATTTACTTATATTTGCAGAAAAGTTATTTGATCTAGTAGAAGCGTTGGGGTGTAAAAAACGTTGAGTTGGTCAGCTGCAGAAACTCCAGCAGAATTTTAGTGATAAATGGAGACCCTGTGATAATGTGTATCATCTTGTGGGGTTGATTGATTTTTATCATTGCTGTGCAAGAAGTGAAGTGCCAAGCCTTTTTTCAAATAACTGTTTTTAGTAGAGGAGATGACATTAGTAGTGTAATGACATTTTTAGCTTTGTTTCTGTGACTTGGAAGGTAATTTAGTATTGCTTTTGCAGATCTGTTTTGGTTATAACTCTAGCTTATGAACATAAGTAGAAAGTTAAAGGACCAAATGTGTCCTTTCTCCCATTTAGTGATGATATGGTGTACAATGGGCTTTTCAATTTATCTTGTTTCAGAGACTGAGCATTTAGCACTTATTATTGTACACTGTTTATTTTACGTTTGTAAATAGTCTCATCACAGGATTTGATTTTCTTTTCAAAACAAATGCATCTTAGAGCAAAAGCATCTTTTCTTCTGTATTAAACGGAAGATCTTCAGCATTGATACCAAGCTTTGTTAATTCAAAGCTGCAGCAAATGCATGGAGGCACTATTTGTGTAATCCCTTATTTAAAAAATCCTTTTATTGAATTAATTACTTTTAAACAAATCAAACTTTTACATTTCATACATTTACAAAATGTATTACTATCCACTGTCTTATTTCGGAGTAGATGTATGCATGTATGTTTTAATGTTTGCACACTTTTTAGCTTTAACAGATCTCTGATGAACCTTTCAGTAAAATAGTAGAATTAAAAATTCTAAAAAAAAGAGAGAGAGAGAAATACAATACTTTACATGGTCTGGTGTTAGATTGTCCCGTGTTCTTTGTTCGTTTCCACATCTTGGCAAGACGTTAGTTGTCAAAATGGTTGGCTACAAACAGAAAATAATTATGATCAGTATTACATAGGAAGACGTACTACCAGGCATTATTTTCCCAGTATTTTACAGGACTGTCAACACTTTTTTTTTTTTTGCATCTTCCATGATGGTACTTGCATGTTACCACATTTGGAAACCATCACAATTTATTTATCCTGAGGGTTGGAGTTAGTGTGTGCTGCAGTATGCAGTGAGAAATATGTTTAATTAACAGAATTCATTATGATTTCTTAATGATTCATATTGTTAGCTTCATAGCATAATTGCCTGAGTAATATTTGAAGGTTTTTAGAAATAATGATGATTCAGCAGTGTCTGAGGGAAGGATTAGGTAGTTCTGACAATTTGGCCAAACTCTGACTCAGGCCATTATGTGTTCACGCTAACTATATAAAAGCAACTTGCAAACAGAGGGTTGCTGATTGAAAGTGTTTGGTGAAACAATAGTTTTGTACAAATCAAAATTTAAAGCTTCAACAAAGTCTTTTTAATTTTACTACATGTATGTGTTTAATAACTCAATGTAGTTGACTTTAGTGGCTAAATTCAGTTTTAATTGCACCTTTTCCCCTTTAGTAATGCCTTTTTAAAGATGTACAATATTCTTTATGTACTATCTTTATTTTTATGCTATGTTGTAAACTATTTTCTATTACCAGTGACCTTCATTAAAGTGTCATGGTACAGTTATGTAAGACCAAGATTACCATAGATGTATATCATCAGAAGTTTATCTGTAATATTCCATGTGTTAATGCAGTGGATTATGTACTGTTGAAGATAAACACCAAACCACAATTTTCATGAATATTTTAGTGGAGTCTTGACTGCAGACGTTTTTAATAGAAAAAAAGAGAAAGAGGTAATGTGACTGAAGTAATTAACCTGCAACAACAAATTCTGACGATGCAAAGCTCCAAGTAAGCAGTTACCCGTGACCCTGATGAAGATGCTTCAAAAATAGCTTGAACTCAGTGAGCCCATGATGAAGAAGATAACTTGGAATAGGTACAGAGGAGATTCATGTAGTAGGTTTTGTAATGGTTCATGATGGAAGACCAAAAGAAAAATAAGTGTCTAAAGTCACCATGCAGAAAAAGAATTGACCCTTTGTGTTTCAAGTAGAAACCTCTGATTCTTTTCAGAATCAGCCAGAAAATCTCCAGCTGTAAAAATCTCATCACTTTTTCCAACTCTTTGATAAAATAACGGAGTGCAGACTGATGTATGGTCCTTGTGGTACACACAAACACAACAGGACATAAGAGTTGTTTACCTGTCTGTGGCTTTATGCTGTCTCCCTCTCAGACTGCTCCGGGGATGCACAAACCTGCTGCTTCCTGGATTTTAGTGGATATTAAGTCCTTCTGGGAAATGTCTTCCTCTGCTGCCGGGAATCTAGACCCAATACAGAAGGATGCTGACTGTGGGTGGGTTATTATTTAGTACTGTAGTCGAGGGGGTGGTGTCTCTGGATGAGATAAGGTCGGATGAATATCCAGAGGTGGAGGGAAGGCCTACCAATGACACATTCATATTGAGGCCCGTCTATTATAGCAGCAATTACTGATGAAAAAAAAAACTTTTAAAGAACAGCTGCTGACATGAAAAAAAGATTGATATGTTCATGTTTTTAAGGCTTCTGATTATTCCAGATTACCGAGGTTAGATTGAGACAGGTTAGGCAGAGATTTGTTTTATTATGGAGTTCAGATGCAGCTGAGTTAAAAGAGCATACTTATTGCTATAAACGAAACAGCTCAGAGCAGGTTCTTCAGAAGCTGGGATTTTCAACTTGGAGCCCTTAAAACTGCTGAAATGATAGCTTGCAGGTAACTTGGCACAGGAAAGCATTACTGATAATGTGGACTGCAGAGCTACTGCAAAACTCCAAAGTGAAGTCAGCATTTCTGTCAAGCTTTGAAAAAATGTCAACATTATGCAAGCTGGTTATAAATTATTTACATGTTTGGAATGAACTGTACAACTTGTCTGGATACCAGGGAACATCACATGTTGCTAACGAGGCACTGATTCCCTTGTCTGCAGTGTACTTCTTATGTTACGATGCATTGCATAATCAAGGTTATGACATTTATGAAGTAAGCTCTTCCTCTCATGTCTTTGATGCAGTCCTGACTTTAGAATAGAACATCAGATGAAGGGCAATGTATTGGTTAGAAAGGTCAAACATCAGAACGTTTAATTTTTTTGTCTCATTAGTGACTGTTCACTACTATGTCTTTTATTAAAATCTACACATTGAACTATTAATATTGCATTTGTAAGTCATTACTAAAACCTGCCACTAAAGCAGATGATAAACATCAGAGGCTAACTTAAACACACTTTGTTAGGAGGTATTTTGTTACTCTTTCTCCATGGAAACTTTTTTTTCTCACATTAGCAGCACAGCTCTACACTACAATTCACCACTTTGTTCTGGAGAGTCCTCTGCTGAACAGATTAGCATTCAGCTTGATACACAAATCCACAGCGCAACAGTCTGAACAGCTGAACGGAAGAGCAGAATAGAAGGGCATGCAGAATAATAGGATGAAACATATGTAATGTCAAATATAAGCATGAAATACTAACACCATCACACTATGGTAACAGAGAAATTTAATGTTATTGTTTGTGATATTAATGCATTTTGTCATTGCGTTGATAATTTAAAAAAAATAATCTCAAGTTGGCAGAGGGGTTATATACCTTCAGCTGGAGCTGACAAAGCATGCCTTAGATTGAAAAGGGGACACTTGACAATGCAGTCAGGCTTCAACTTGATAGTTTCTAATATACATCTTCTGTCTTGGTCAACAACACAAGTTTACAACTGATGCTACGTCAACCCCATTCAGCAATTTGAATTTCAGATGCTCAGTTGTAGATAGAAATGGAGTACTTGTGTCTATCAGTAATTTTTAACATATTCATTATATTTTAATATCTGAAATTAAATTTAATCTCTCTGAAATTAATGAAATGACACACCATGGAAACTGTCTTTGGGCTGAATAATAAATTGAAATACAAGCGTGCAGCATGCTGAATGTCTGCACAGTCATAGAATCTGCTAGTTCCAAACGGGACCAACATCCTGACATGCGTGTCCTTCCTTGTACAGTACCTGTAATTCGGTTCAATAGATTCTTGAGTTCTCCTGAGCTCACATAAACCAGCTAGATTAGGAATTAAACCCCCTCAGCTTGTGCTCCCAATATTGATGAAATGTCATGCGGCATAGCTGTCATTCCTGTCGAGGCAAACCAGAGGGCTGCTGCTGAGGTGCTAACTAGACAGCCGGGCCTGTCTCTCTGTAGTGGGATTGCTCTTGTGGGGGAAACCTAAACAGTACATCAGCTGAGTCTTTGTTGATCACCATTCAACCAAGTGTTAGATTATTCTATCTGAGACTCACTGTGATGTATTCACAAAACACAATTGCATCTGCTTTCTACCCAAAACCAAGCTTTTCCTTATTATTCACTTCTCCAGAAATGAATAACATAAGAAGTGTACGCGCTGTAAGGTTTGAGAAGAGAGGTGTTTTTGGTATATGTGATATCTAAATGGTACATGGGAAACACCATATGTGCATAAGGCTTCCATGGAGACATTTTAAATCTAGATGTTACAGGTTTTGCTGCTCCGCAACATTCAGACATCTATTGGAGTAAAAAAATAATGTGTTATGGCTTGATAACATTAATGCAGATTTTTTTTTTTTTTTTTTTTTTTTTTTAAGTATTGTCTCATAACTTTTACTTGTACAAAAAAGGTTTAATAATGGTCCAGTTAAATATGTTAGGTAACTGGTTTCTTTTGAAAAAAAAGCCAAAAAAGCAGTTAGGAAGGATGTCAAAAAAATATATTTAGCGTAATGCATGCTAGTTCTAAAAAATTTGTTTTACTGATGACTATTCAACTATACCCCCTCTCAGTTACCGTCTATCACTGAACCATCCACCAAGGGGCTAAATCAGTAGCTCGTCTCTTCTCTGTTGCTTCCCAGAGATGGAATGATTTGCCAAACAGAATCCTTATCTAAACATTTCTGTTCATCAGATGGACTTGGAGAGATTTGTCCAGCTTTTTGCTATAGTTCAGCACTGGATAAGCTCCACCAGATGGCATTGGGAACAAAGGGTCTGGGTTAACCCTATCACAATAAATGGCAACACCTGTGGCCAACTAGACTTCCAGCTGTCCGACTGGCACTTATCTATGCTGTCCCACATTGTTTGATTTCTTGATTGTGTTGTTCTTACTCTCAAATGTAAGTCACTTTGGAAAAATATGTTTAATAAATGACTGTAGAATAGATAGAATAGAGAAGAGTAGAACAGAATAGAATTCATTTCTCCAGATCTCGTTACAGCTTTCTGACGATGTGTTGTTCTTTCTGCTTGAAGGTCTGTGATATCCTTGATACATCAACAGTTTCTTTCAAGGCCACAATAGTGCCAGTGGATTAGTTTTGCTTTTAGATCAGGCATGGGCAGCCCTGGTCCCTGAAGTCTGGAATCCTGTAGGTTTTCCATGCTTCCCTGCTCCAGCACATACCTGAATCTGGTGTGTTGGAACTAGGAGAGATGGAAACCTTTCAGGGCGAGGTGGTTCTCACCCCAATTTTAGATCATGGCAGCATCTTCACATCAAGATAAAAAAAATCTGCAGCAGAGATGCTGTATTTGTGACATTCATATGTGTTGTATTTCCAGTTCTCCAACATAGGAATTGGATGGTTTTTAGCTGCATTTAGGTATTATTTTCTGAAAGCCTTTGGAAGATTTGTGTGCCACATATGCTGTGCCCCTTATTTCTGGGCTTCATACCAGAGCAGATAAGGCGTCTGTTCAGTAATGAAAAGCTATTTCTGATGAGATTACCAACATCCAGAGGTGATCTGGTATCCAAAGCAGAAAAGGCCAAACAAATACTCGTTTAATTGTAAAAGCTCATGCATTTGAAAATGGGACATTGTGTGCTGGTGTGGCTTGGAAAACGAGCATTACTTAACACTTGACACATAAATCTGTAACTTGCTTAAATTAAATGTCCTTTTTTGACAAGTGTTTATATCTAATATGGATTTATGTGGGTTATTAAACAGTTGTCATACTGATTTGCTTCTCTTTGCATAAAGTGAAAATAGGAGGAGGTTTTTTCTGATTATTCCTTCAGAAGTGATTTTTTGTCAGAGCCACCAATTATTTGGCAACTTTACTGTGGCAAGAAGACAAGCAGTCACTGCTTCCAGTTTCAGATGTAGGCAGGCACATTTTCTTTCTGTTTTTTATGATGAGTCTGTACATCTACTGACAAGAGCACTGCTGATCATTTATCAAAACTTTAACAAATAGAATATCTCCTAAATTCTTGAAATATTTATTTATAAATTAATTAGAAAATAATCACTTGTAGCTGAAACTTAAGAAAGCTTTACCAACCAATAGTTTATGAAAATGAGCTCTGAGTAGTTTGGAGGAGAAGAAGGAGAAAACAAAAGAAGTACTCTGAACATTATAGAGGCTTTTTGGTTGGGGTTTTTCATACACTGAGAAAAAAACACACTTCTGAAATTTGATAATGACAGCACAAAACATAGATCTAAAGGGTCTTAATTATATAAAAAAAAAACACTATAGATCCATCTAATTAAAAAATTGAATTACAAATTATTCAACATTTCTCTCCACAACCCTTCGTTTGAACAAGTGGCACATATGTTGGATGGACAACACTTCTCTATTACTGTATATAGAGATACAGTTACATAAATAACTTTATTATTGTTTTGTTTTTAGTGATGTTATGTTCTACTTTAAATCTATGTAAAGTGATAGCAGGAAAGGAATATAACTATAAACTCTGTCCACTAGCAGTAGGGGCGAGAGATGAAGCACTTCTCTGCCATAAATTGCTTTCTAAATCCTCATCACATCTTCCTGGTGGCCTGTCTTCATGCTCATTACTCACAGCTCCAAAGGCTCCAAGCACAATTAATTCTCCTCACTGACAAAGAATCTGTGTGTCTTAAACACTCAGACTTTGGCATTCTGATTGTTGCGTACTCTCTCAGAATGGCTACATTGGAATCAATCCACTTTATAGCAGAAGAGTTACAACATGGCTTTACATACTTCACAGCTTATTTTTGGCTGAAATGGCATTCAGTGCAATTTGTCTCTGTAAAACTATTAAGAGTCATGAAGATGTGTCTGAGAAGTGTCCTTACTCCCCTATCAGCTGGGATCAGCACTGTGCCATGGAAATGCCTGAAGACCTTGGGAATGACAAAACATGGCACTGTATCAGATGCAACTTGTCTCACCACAAAGTTTAAATTGAATTTATACAATTTAAACATTATTATTTGTACAACTAGGCCTTATTTTTCTAATAGTAAATGAATGTAGAATCACAAATTATGTAACCAAAAAAAAAACAATAAAATGCGTTCAAATCTGTGTCAAGACTCTAGGCTTTTTCATGTACTATTGACCTGTAAATATACAGGTTCTTTTAAATGCATCAATACAAGCAATATAATATAGTGATATAATACTTTGATGGAGAATAAAGCTGGGAATTAATTCTGAAGTTGATTTGAATAGTTTTCCTGCTGTTTATTTAAAGATGTTGCTGTCTTGAATGTGCATGAATCTGCACCAAAACTTTACAGGAGCTTTAAGAGAGTGCAATGGGTTTTATTGATTTTAAAATGGACATGGCTGATCATTTATATTGATTTAATTCCCTTCCTTGGTCCCCATGGATTAGCTTTACCACCTGTCATAACTTCAAAAAGACTAATCATTTCAGACTTAGAAAGAGATTTCTACTTCCCTGGACAGCGGGAGTTGATATGCAGGTGGCAAAGGAGTGATGTTCACTTTTAAACATTCAGTCAGAAAGAAATCGTAGTTACAGTAAAATAGTATAGGCCTGTTTGCTAATACACTACCCAAATCGCCTCTTCTAAAAGGGCTAGTAAGGCTGCTCCTCCATGGGAACCACTCCGATGATGATTGTTTGGTGGTGGCTTTCGGGTCAGTTCCTCACTCCTTCCTCATTTGGCCTTATTTGGTCTCATATTAGAGCACCGATATGTTCAGTAGCTGTACAGTCCCATCCTGCAGCAGTCAGAGATCATCCCTTACAATACAAAAACTTGTTTTTATATAGTTGCTGTAAGCAATGTGAACAGTCTAGGTGGAATACAATGCTTAGAGACTATACAAAGAAATACAGGAACATTTATATTATACAGCGTTCCTCAATCTGATCCTATGTGGACTGCAATCCAGAAGGTTTTCTATGTACGCCTGCTCCAACATAGCTGACTCAAATTAATGAGTCATTGTCCAGAACCTGATAGGCTGTCAGTAATACATGGAAAACCTGCTGATTGCAGCACACACAGAACCGAACTGAGTAAACCAGTGATGCTGAAAAGTGGAGCATTTTTGTGTCATCATTATAGCTCTGAACGATGTTTAAAAGGTGACTGTACATTATTTTGACAGATAAGAAAGAAAGCAGGGCAATATGACATCAACTCAGTACTGTGTCAAATTTGAAAATGGTGCCCTGGTATCCTTGGAAAACCATGCATTTCTTTCACTTTGCACTGTTTTCACTGTGAGTGGCTGTCAGACTGTTGTGGATATGAGCCAAAGATGTTAGGTTGTCAGATTAAAAACAAATAAATTTGAGAATGAATGGTTTCAAGTATCAGTTTTACTATAACCTTCTTAGTTATTTATTATCATCATTTATTATTTTAAACCAATACTCTGTCAAAACTATCTTCATGATTAAAAAATATTTTAATTTTTATTCCAGCGAGGACTGGAATTTTTTTGTTTTGCTTTTTATTTTTTGTTTACTAATCAAAGCAAAACATTCTCTCATGAACTATTCAGTTCATATTTTCAGTTCCACTGAAATTGTAACACATATATTGGTTTATTACTTTGTTGTCACTTTTGGGTGGATGAACTGTTCTGAAATACAACATTTAACTAATACATGGCACAAAAAAAATACAGTTACATGAGATCTGAGGATATTCAACATACACACAAGTTCTTACTGCCTCCAATTTAGCCAGACTCATCGTCACAACTGCAGCTATTAAACCAGAAAACAAGAAGACGACAGCCTGGATAAGAGGGAAATTAAATCACCATGAACAGAAACAGCCACAGGTTGTTTACACTTTACAGGAGAGTGTAATAGATGTGCTGGGGACTTGGCAACAGGACGTTGTGGAGTGCATGTGGCCTTTGCAAAAGGACAATTTCCATTACTCTGCGATGTGTGGATCATGGGACCTCATATGTGAGGTTGTGATATGTATTCTGACTATTTTTTTGTAACTCATAAAATCCAGGACAGCTTTCCTGGTCTAATTCCACAAGATGGCAGTGAATCTCTTTGGTTTGTAGAGATTACATTACTGTTAAAAGTGCAACAATTTAATGATCCATGTACAATGTTGTTTACAGCATAAGATTTTACAGGTATTCCTTTTTTTTATGAACATTTGTATCATGACAAAACAGATTATACAGTTCGATATCTTGAACAAAACATTTAAAAAAATGTCTGGCTTTGATACTTTTTGCACCACTGGAAATCAAATAGAGAAAAAAATATAATGATTTGAACCTCTGGAATGTAAAAAGGAATAACAATAAATTGTATTGCATTTATTAAGATTTAACACCATCAGCTGTTTTTTTCCTCTTTGCAAGTATTGTATGGAAAAGGAATTATGATTGTATCTCAAGTTTGCTTAATGCTAATAAATGAATGTTTTTAAAAGGGACACTGAAGTGGAATAAAACCTTTTCCAACCTATGAAATGTAATATATTATTAAATGTAGTATAGAAAAACCTTTTTTCACTTATTGAGGAATATACCACCTCTTTATGTTGTGTTTAACTTCATTACATTTTGTATGTTTATAAACATTTTTTAAATCAACATTTTGCTGAATTTTGTTGACCTCCAGTTGAAGGCATATTGAGAGCTACAATGGGGATATTTACACCGTGTGGTGTGCAAATATCCACCTGTGACCTAATCTCTCCCAACAATAACAGCTCTGAGCAAAGCTTTTTGTGACAGTTTTAGCTGTGATCAAACTGGTTGGATTATTGCTATAATAACTGATATCTGTGTCTCCTTATCGCTCAAAAATGCTGCTCTACCAACCAACACAACACTCTTCAGCAAGACCATAATACTTAACCATCCACTTAACAAGATGGCACAGCAGTGAATTAGAGGGGAAAGGGGCCTAAAAAAACCCATCAGTCTGAACCACTGCTTAGCTGCATTGCGGTAGAATAGACACTTAATACAAAAGATGGAGGAAAAAATATCTGAATTACTGAGGATATTGACTGATCATCCAACAGCTGTATTTTTAAAGAATTATTGATTTTGCAGTGGGGTAATTTTCCAATTGGAATTACTTGTAGGCTATTTTACTGGGATGTCAATTACAATAATCTGTACATGTATGAAATAAACCAATGTATTTATGTCTGGATTAATTGCTTTTTGGATTGATCCTGTTGAAAAGAAGGTGGATAGGAAAACCACACTTAAACCAGCCTTTAGGCTTTAGTGGCTATAATTGTGTAATGATCCCACCCTCAACAGACCTTGTTTAGAGAGCTTTGAACTGGTCAACAAAGGTTGGAATTTTTATGACTACCTTAT
>JBAMHX010000015.1:6041555-6054779 GCA_037177515.1 Pseudomugil tenellus
GGTGTTAATGTTTATAGGTTACTCTTTTTTAAATTTGCAAAAAAATATCACTTAAACTTTCATTCATTATTTCTACTTAATTTTTTTTTTCAGAAAAATAGCCTACATATCATATTAATCATAATTATCCCCACTTTTCTATTTCAAACATCACCAGGACTTTTTCAAAGTTGCTTGTTATAGATTTATATGTGCAACATACAAGATGGTATGAAATTACTGATAAATCTTTTTTTCTTTTAGAAATCAAACATTTCATTAAGCTGCAAATTTAATCATTCAATCATTTTCTATGCCTCTAAGTCCAATTTAAGGTCGCAGAGACCAGGTACACCCTGTACTTGTCACCAATCCATTGCAGGGGACCCAGTATTATCTCTCGGGTAATTAGTTTAAACAATTATAATAAAGTATAAAGCAAATAAATACAGCAAATAATAATAAAGCAAAATTTTTAACACAGAAGAAAAAACAGAATGAAATATTCTAGAAATATTACTAAATGTCTAATTAGCTATTATTTTTCTCATTAACTTTAGTTGTTTTTTTGGGGGGGAATTTCAACAAACTGCTTGACTTTACTATAACATGAAGAAGTGCATGGTAAATAAGGGCCAAAAATAATGTAGGATGGTTAACATTGGCACTGTCAAGTCTGCAGGTTCTTGCTGACATTTGTATCTGAAAAGTGATATAAAGTGTGTTTATTTCTTTATTTATGTATTATCTATGTATTATTAGCCTTCAATCAGCAGAAGATTGTGTGTAATGGTTCAGGATGACTTCTTAACCGGTAAAGACAACCATGACAAATGTTGCATTCCATAGACGTTGACAACACAGCACAGTACACGTGATGCTCCCATAAGCATGCTTGGGGACTGTACACTAGGTTTGCCAAGAAGATGGTGTCATCACCATTCTTATGAAACATAAAAAAACAAACAAAACAAAAAACACTGGGGTGGCCCACTGCATTATTTTCCACTATTTTACATGTTAGTTCATGTAGGAATACTGAGCTTATTGTAATAAGGCATGTACAGTTTGAATAGTACTGCAGCTTTTAATCTGTAACCAAAAATAATTAGATACTATTTAACATTATCAGCTCCATTTGATAAAAACAAAACACTTTTATTTTTGTTTCGTTTTGTTTTTTTCTGCTGAAATGAGACAAATGACATGGTCTTAGACAGAGCTGAACTTGTGTGCTATACACTTCAGAAGAAACACAAACCGTTGATTCCAGGTATTTTATTCCTGTGCCTGAAAATATCTCTGATCAATGGCCAGTTGTCTCTCAGAAAGGGTGGGAAGAGGAAATTTAACTGTCCAAGATCTTAAAGTATCTCATTTTGCTCTCATAATCTACCACTTTCTCATTTGGCATTTAAGCCTTTACCTGATTCCCTAGAAAAATATGACATCCATTTGGAGTAAGAAATTCCCATCTTTCCACCCCAGTCCTGTGTCGTAGCAGCATTAAAGTCCACCAGTATTTCCATAATACTTCCCAAAAATTAGATGAATTCTTCTCTGGCAGGCCTGTGCTCCACTCCCACGATCCACTTCTGTCCTAGATGGCATGGTTACTGTAGCTTATATATGTCTGCTTTGAGGCCAATGCTGCAGAAGAAAGAAGGATGAAGTTAAAATTCCAGTGGGTGAACTTTACACAGGAATAAAAAAATCCACATTGTTTGAATACAGATTGATTTGAAGTTCTATTTGGGGATGGCTTCATTAATCATGCACAGGTGGAACTAATCATGATATTAAGGTAATAATAAAAAATAGTATTTACACAAGTATCTATTACTGCATTAAAATTGATGTTTTGAAAGTTGTTTGTTTTTTTTTTAGCTTATTAACTTCTGAGTTTTGTGGGCAATTGTTTCCTAGCTGTGGGAGCTACATTTATCTTCAATCAAACTGTTATTTTATTAGCGCCATGTTATAAATATGCATTATTTCTTTATTTAAGTATATTACAAATGTCAAAGACTAAACATACTGAGAGGTACAAAATACTTTCAGTGTGATGTGATTCTGAAAGAAGCGTTTGCTTCTCAGGTTGGTGCTCAGTGTGTCCTTATAGAAAATAATTAAGAATCTGTAAGAGAGGACGAGAAAATAAGTTTTAAGTATAAAAAATACAAAAAAACAAACTTTAGTCCAGGATGAGTTTAAAGACTGAAATCAGGACTAGAACTGGAAAGATGAATCTGGACCTTCAGCTGATCCAACAAATGCTTACTAAAAAATTTTCATGGCAGGGTGGGGGCTGTCAGGAAGTCGGTCTCAAGAAACAGAAATGTTGAGAAAAAGCTGACATACCCCTAAGTGGACTTGTGGTAAAAAGTTTCATGGAGAAATGAGTCTTCCCTTGAGGCAAGACCTAAATTTTACTGAACCAAGTTGGGATCATTTTGATAGAACAGAACATGAAATAACCAAAATCCAAACATCCTGAAGAAGTATTTCCAGAGACTACTTCAAGAAATGACAGCATTTGGCTGAGCATTGAAGACGATGTTGAAGAATAAAGAAAGTTGTTAGAATTGTATAGTTATTCCTTTATTTACTCTATTTCCATTTGATTGCTTATGTTCCAGTTCATCTGATATTTTTATTTATTTTGTTGTTTGTTTTCATGGACATACATAAAGAAATGAGGTCCAGACTTCTGAAGAATACTAGAATACAGACAGGCAAACCAAAAGCAAAACAACAACATAGAAAAATCAATTGTTAGCACCTATTGAATCTGTATTTTGGTGAAAATGCTTGAGAAAAAAGCATCAAGCAGATCAGAACAGTAGTACCAAATGCATTTGTATCCATTCAAATACAAGACTTTCAGCACATGCAGAGATCTGTGACTTCTCTGTGCTCCAAGCAAACATGCAACAGTCAGTCTCGCAACTTTAAATGAGGAAACATTTTAAATGCAAAATATAATTGGAGTTAAAACTGTTTAAACTACTGCAGACAGTAGCTTTCATTGTTTTTTCAGATCCTCTTAACAGCTGCAAAAGAAACAAGTACATAAGAAATGTGACAAGAGTGCAGACAAGTAACATAAGTCATATGCACAGTACTGTATGTGTGCCATACAGTACTGTGCAACCCCCCTCCCCCACCCCCAAAAAACAACGGCCTTACGTGAGCAAACTCAGTGGTGGAAATCACACTACCAATCTGCCAATCTACCCGCAGCAGCCTTGGCTGATTGAATATGTCAGAGGGGATGAATCCAATCAAAAGACCGCTGAAAGCCACAGTTGGGGCAAAAGTGCTTTAGAGGAGAAAAAATTAATGGTAAACACTTCTGTACATTTGTCAGTGCCATGCTGGGTGTGGGAATGGGGGCGGCATTCTCACCATTTCATTCAAAGCATCTCTTCCAAGAGAAGCATTGATAAATGAACCTTATTTGAATATTTATGTGCTGCAAGGCCAAGATAAAGAATAGATGGTCCAGAAAGAATTGGAGCTGGCAGACCCATCTGTCTTCTCCTGTTCGCTCTTATTGTTATTGTTGTCCCATTACCACATATTCCTTCTTTTGTCAACAGGGAAACAAATTATAGAGCACACATGGCTATCGCTTGTCTCCTGCATTCAGGCAGAGTGGTGTCATCTTTCGACATTAACCACCTTTACCATGCTGATTGGCCATTTTAAAGCACCACACACAAATATTGCCTATCCATGTTAATATCACTTGTTCAAGGGTGAATATGTGAGCGTGCGATAAAACTGTCTTGTGCCATTCAGGGTGCTTCATTCTAGCTGGGGGGAAGTCAGGATGCTTTGTGCTTTATACTGGCAGGCACTGGGATCGTACAAGTGAACATTGGAAGAAAGAAACACAAGAAAGTTTTTTTTTTCTAAATCGGTTACCTGAGAGTCTAAAGTCCCTCACAAGGCTCCCCTCCCTCAACACAGTCTAACACATAAGCACAAAGAGCAGTTGTTAGATTCAGTTCAAACCAGTGGTAAAAAATCTGCATCGATAAATGGACTCTTTTATTGGACAAGAAGGAACAATGGCATTCTGAAGCACAATAAAGGCATGCATGTAAGTGTGGGTGCAGGCTTTGTAGTTCTAATACACATCATTGTGTGTGCTGTTCAGCTTGTCAGCGTAAAACATCACAACCTTCAGTCATCGGAACATATGGAGCTGCTTGATTGAATTTGAGCCTGCCCCCACACAGAGACAGTCTACTCATAACAATATCTTGGTGATTGAAATATTCTCTTTGCCTGCACTGAGCCACCCTTTCTGTCCTTTATAAAATCAGAATAAAAACATCAAACCTCTTGATTCCCAAATGCGGCGGAGGTTGGTGAGAATACAACTATTAACTGTTTTACACTCAAAATGTAGAATGATTGTGCTCTTAAAAGTTTTCTCTCTGCCTTTGTAAGATATATGTTGTATTTCCACACTGAAAATGTGGAACATGCAGTGTATTACTGGATCTTACTGGCTTTATGCAGAGATATAAAGAGAAGTTGTCGACATTAGCTTTGTTCAATGATGTGCAATCATTGACAAATTTAAGTTAAATTTGTCAGTGATTGGAAATGTGGAAAAAACATCCCCTTAGCTCAAGAATAAAATAACAATACTCCTATCATCACTTATTCCTGCTGTTTATCTGCTATAGGGCTGATACAAGTAGAGGATAACGTCTAACTCTGTTGGGCCAAACAATGACTCTAATTTCTTTGTCTCTGATAATGCTCACGTAACACTTTCTAATTTCTCTAGCTGGTGAAGGGAAAAAATTCAATTTTGTTCACCCAAAAGAAGTTAGTTATTTTCATATATTGCATAAGTGTGTATTCTGGCAGTTATTGCTGGGTTGAATATTTTTCTGTATGAATTTAACTCTTAGTGTTTTGGTTTCGTTTTTTTAAGAGACATGATACCGACCTTGTGTCTCCAGACTTTCACAGAGTTCAGACTTGGCCTCTCCATTTGGCCTCAGGCCGCCTTTGGGGTTGAACTTGTTGGACATCGTTGCTGCAGTGACCACAGCCTTCAGGCTGCGTTTGCGCTTGGGTACGTTTTGCTCTGGATGGAAGAGAACCACGTAGACCTTGGGCATGTAGAGCATTCCCAGGGAGACTGATGCACTGAGACTGACAGAGATGGTCAGGGTTGTGGTCTGGATGTACATCTGTGTTACAATATAAATAAATTACAAAATATTTGTTAAGAATTCACTGATGAACTGTGATTTTTTCATTTATTTTAATCTAGTACAGACAGAATAACTCAAGTAACAGCAAAGTAGAATTAATATTTTAATGTACTATTGCATACACCCAATCACATAATCGCCACATACAGTAAAATGGCATACACAGAATAATCATAATTCAGTTGTGGCAAGCTCTTCAACCTTTGCTGGGTTTCTGCCAAAAAGTTTTTTATGGTTGGAGTCAAATTAGGCTACGTGAGGCAAAAACCTGTTTTTCCCCTGAGGTTTTATGTGATGACATATGTCTGTAAAGCAAGTGACAGCTGCAACTCAGATCTGCAGATATACAACTATGGGTTTTGACTTGGGGAAAAAATATCCTAAAGCATCTTATATGTGTTGAATATGCATAAAACCAAACACACATGGCTGTCTTAAGTTTCCTGTTTTCACAGCAAAAAAAGTAAATCTGTTAAAGCTGGTCAATTTCTCCATTAACAGTGATTATACTCAATCCTTTCCCAGCACCCTTTTTTTTAACAAAAAATTAATAAAAAAAAAAGGAGGAGAGGTGAGTTTCTCCTTCCCTGAAGTTGATGATCACAAGTCGACACATGTACATTGCAGCACAGCTGAGAGACATCCTTCAAAGAAACTGGCCTAAGGTTTTGTCTGACATTACATTTGCAGACATCACAAATGACTGAGTTGTTTGACATGGGAATAGCCAAAAGGGGCTCCAAACCACATGTCAGCCTTTATAAATAATGTTTCCCAGCATGCAGTTATACGTTATTATTTGTATTACTGCTCTGCTGATGGAACTGCCCTCCATCCATACATCTATGAGGCAAAGTTGAGAGCAGCATTGTTGATCTCAGTCAAGTTACCAAAAACAGATTGCTGCTGCTGAGGTGTGATGAGTTCATTTACAAATATTGATGTATTATTTCTATTTATGTTTGATTAGGAAGTCAGTTGCACAAAGTTGTCCTCACACAATAAAGCAACAATGTTATTCAACAACTTTTTGCAACTGCTTGCTGTATTAACCATTACTGAAAACTGTAGGTAAGAATTCAGATGCTGTTCTTTTAACTTGCTTGAAGCATACTCTTGTCTATATATCTTTTCATTATTTAATTATTGCTGTTGCTGAATGACTTGACAATAAAGTCTCTTAATCTTAATATTATTCTCATGAATTATGTTTTAGGACATATCCAATTAATGTTTTTAGCACCTCTTAATGAGTGCTACAACAAATAGGACATGATTATTCTAAAGTTTCCCTTTAATGAAATGAAACCTGCTATGGTCATGTAAGGATTGGAGTTGAAAAAAAGGGAAAAAAAGATGCTTGTGGAAAAGGTGATATGAAGTGATAATGCCCTGTATTCTATCATACTGCAAATGGTGCAAGCAATCCTTGGTGATATGGGGGGAGTGTTGTAATCTCCCCACAAGATTACAACTGCCCTGGGGTGGGTTCTGAACAATATTGCCAGCTCTCTGGAGTACAAAGTGGAGTCGCTCTGTGAGGAGAGCAAGACCTTTGACCACTTCCATTCGCCCTGCTGACATAAATTTTTCCTGACATGATGGCGAATCACTTCCGTTGGAACACTAAAGCCATAAGAAAAAATGCTTTTTCTGTAAACTCTGGACTTAATTGATTCATCATTTTTTCCAAGCAGTGAGCTGCTGTTTTACTTTCTAATGCTTTTCTGCATTGTGTAATTTTAAAACAGCCTCAATTGGTAATGTGTCATCTTTTAACTGACACCTCTTTATAAATATATGTTATATGGGTCTCTTTGCATGAACCTATGGTAACTGGCAACTCTGAATTGTCACTCAGAGAGGTAGAATCAAACGCATACGGTGATACACAAGTAAAGAAATCATATCCAAGTCAATTTAAGGCGAATGAAATATCTTCACAAGCCGACTCTGAAAGCCTTGTAATTTCCTCAGCAGAGCACAAAGCCCATCAACCTATGATGAATAGTGGCAACATCCACAGACAAAAGTGGTAAGTACCATAGAACAAAATCATTTGGGTTGTGATTTCCTTCCCATACAGACACACAAGAAACATAATAGAACTCTAACTGAAGACTTACATCTGACATGAACAAGTAGATTTAATTGACTTGGTCTTTGTACGTTTATGGACATTTACAATTATCTCATTGGCTGCAAAAGATGCATTTTGACACCTTTCTGAATTGTAATGTTTAATGCCAAAAGACGACTTTTGCACTTTTCTGTTTCTGGATATGGAAAGCCAATTTGGCCAGGTGTGCGTGTCAAAATCTGCATTTCCAGAACATAACAGTACGCATGTCTGAAAGAAAGTAGCCAATGAGCTGCAGACTAAGTTGAAACGCTTAAATAAAGAGAATAAACTTGGTTCTAGTTGGATTTAAATTAGACTATTTACCTTTTCCGCTGATTGTGAGGTACCAAAGAAGATTGGGATGAAGGCTAGCCATACAATGCAGGTGGTGTACATGGTGAAGCCGATGGGCTTGGCCTCGTTGAATGTCTCAGGAACTCCTCTAGTCTTGATAGCATAAACTGTGCAGGTGACCATTAGCAGCATGCTGTAACCCAGCAGGCAGATGAGAGACAGGTCGGATATATCGCATTTCAGAACACCACGGGACATTTTTGGATTGGCAGTACGCTGGTCCTCATAGTCTATAATTGCTTGTGATGGATCAACGCCAAACCAGACGCACACTCCAAGAAGCTGAACTGATATTAAGCTGAATGTGATGACTAGCTGGGAGGCTGGGGAGATAAATCGAGGTGCACTGACCGACATCTTGCCCTGCTCAAAAATCCTGTAGATCCGATTTGTCTTGGTTAGCAATGCTGCGTAGCTTATACTCATACCCAGGCCCAGGAAAATCCTTCGGAGTGAGCATACAACTACATCGGGAGCTGAGATCATCAGGAATGTTGTAGCATAGCACAGAAATATACCTGTCAACAGCACGTAGCTCAGCTCTCGACCTGATGCCTTTACAATAGGTGTATCATTGTAGCGTACAAAGGTGGCAACCACCAACAGAGTGGCCATTATCCCCAAGACAGCAATGAGGACAGGGATAACTGCCCACGGGGAGCTCCATTCCAGCTTAACAATGGGAATGGGAACACAGCCAGTGTGGTTATCATTGGGCCGCAAATCAAACCGACACATCTTGCAGGTGTAAGTGTCTGCCTGATAGTGATAACCATCACAGTTCTCACAGTGCCAGCAACATGGAATTCCCTTCACTGTCTTCTTTCGTTGCCCTGGACGGCACGGTTGACTGCAGATAGAGTATGGGACTTCCTGTGTGCCACCAGGCCACTGCATCTCTTTGGTCTGGAGAGATAAGTTAAGATAAGAAAAGCCATTTATTTTTTGTAGTGATGTAAAAGGTATTGCTTCATCCTGCATTTTTCATTTATCTTCAAAGTTTATTTTCCTGAATCTAACAGAAGAACCTACAGCTACAGAGTTCCTGCTTCTCATTGTCAGGCTTCTGTGCAAATATATTTCTCTTCTAACACTGTTTACTCATATACACACATTTTAACATTTGCATCATCAACATTTGAATGAAAGAGCTCTTTTACATTCATATTTATCAAACTTCTCAGAGTAAGAATAGCAAAAACGTTGACACAAATAACTACATATTGTTTCTCTGATTAGATAGAAAGCCATGCTACATAATGTATGAGGACAGAATTCAATTATCTCTCAGTTTACTCACAGAGAATTGACTGTTAAACAGGTACACAGAAGTACTTGATAATTCAGCCTCAACACACTGCGATGCAACATTGTGTGTTTGCATTATTACACTCATATAATTTAGTTTCAGTTACCAATTTTCATAACATTTGTTAAGTTAAATGTGATGTTAGGAGGAAGTAGATTGCTGTGATGTGTAAAATCTTCATTTTGCAGCCAAATGCTATTAGTTTTCTGACAAAAATGTTTTAGATGTCTGGTTTTTTAAATTCTTTTTAAGTGGGAATACCAATAAATCTCTGTTTGCAGCAGTAACTCCATTTGTAATAACATTAGTAGTAAGCATAGTCACAATTCTACATTTAGTCATATCAGCATAACTGTGTAAAAGTGCATGTTGTGGATTCTGTATTGTCTCAAATTATTTTCCTCTTCTATAAATCAAAATGTGATCATGAAAAAAACATTTATTTGTATTCTGAGTGTTGTTTCTTCTATTAAACAAGACAAAAGTAGGATTAATGGTTGATAACAATTTAAGTTATATAGAAATACATAAATGAAGCTCAACTTTAGGCAGTAGAACAAGCTGCTGTAAATGTCACATGGAATAGATGTTAGATGAAAGCGTGCTTTGGCACATTCGCTGGAGCTTAAGCTTCAGTGAGAATATTGACATCGACAACGCTTTAACATCAGGCTAATTAATGAAGTTTTCTTTTTTTCATTCCCTGCAAACCATCAGAGTTTCTCTATAGGAATTATAGGATTCATCTTTCCAAGTTTCAGATTGTAGTCTAATATTTTTTGAAGAGGTTACACGAGCCAAACTGCTCAGCTGCAAAATGAACAAGCTGCAAATATATAGCACACACAAAACATTTACATTTTCTGAAAAGTGGAGAATAAAATCTTCCTGAGACATTTTATGGAACATTTTAAATATTCTTACTTCTAAGTGGAGCTGATCTGTCCAGTTTCCAATGACCTTGTATTCCATGGTTTCATTTCTGATCTGATATTGGTAGATTTCATAGCGACCCGGAGCATCTCCATTCACATTGAAGACCACTGGTGTGCCAGCAATTCCTGAATAAGACAAAGTGAAAAAAGACATTTTTAATGTCATTTTGTGTTAAAAGTCAGATAATTGAAAGCCTATCCCATATGAAGCCAAATGCATCATAGTTTATATATGCATAAGACATTTCCTGAGACCTTTTGCATCACTTTGTTAGAAACTTTGCCCAGTACCTTGTTGTACAGATAATCGTCTTCTCCCCCTAAACAGATATGAAGAAGCAGAACACTACACTACAATTCTGACCTATCTCATGATAATAAATAGTGAAACTCCACAAAAAATAGTTTTTAAAAGCCCAAATAAAGACTGCAGAGTTAATTCTAAAGTATTATTCTCTAAAACTCTTATTGTCTAAAAAAGCACATAGGATGAGTATGAGACAAAAACCAGCAGATTCTGAATTGTCTGCAGTTGATGAACTTGGTTGTTGACTTTGATTGGCTGCTTTAACAGATCTATGATAAAATCTAATTGAGTTTTTTTTTTTTTTTTCGCAAAGCATATTTAAAACAACCCTAGTTCACCAAAGCGTCATAAAAATTAAAATCAAATTAAAACACTAACAAGACTAGATTAATAAATACCAACTCTAGCGGCCTATGAAATAAAATATTATGGGGACAATAGATACACACAAAAAAAACCTGCAAATAAATAATAAAAGTGAGGAAATAATAAGACATTATGTCTAATAGGTTTAAATAACAGGGAGAAGTAATATCTTTCTAGACTGGACTTGAATTAGTCCAAGGACTGCTCCACAGTCTAGGGGCTGCCACTGAAAAGGCTCTATCTCTTCTGGTGCCTGAAGAGTCCCTGATAAATCATTGTGTGCCAGGAAACTACAAGATGTTCGTTTTCTTATGTTGTATTTACAATGTTTTTAAAACTAACTTCTTTCTTTCCACACGCATGCATTCTGTGCTGCTCTAACTATTCATAGCACTAATAGTAATACACAATAAGTGTGTATGATTCAAAACTAATCATGCGTGGTGTGTGCAAATACTTCAGCTGAACAGCAAGAAGTTTGCTGGATGGAACCTCAGCTTGGAGGAATTTTGAACAGCAATCCTTCTGAGCAAAGTTTGCATGTTTTTCCCATGTATGTGTGGGTGACGTGTCTGGGACGTCCCCCTGCTTCTCGCCTGCTTATTGCTGGGACAAGCTTGAACTTCATGAGACCCGGAATTGGACAAATTGGTTTAAAAAATAAATGAATAAATAAGAAACTAAATTAAAAAT
The DNA here is from genome assembly GCA_037177515.1 of Pseudomugil tenellus. NCBI lineage: Eukaryota > Metazoa > Chordata > Actinopteri > Atheriniformes > Pseudomugilidae > Pseudomugil > Pseudomugil tenellus. The sequence goes on from JBAMHX010000015.1 coordinate 6,052,864, forward strand.
GATCATTTTGGAATGCTAGCATCTTTTTTAGTGTCCCTTTCTTTCAAACTTAATCATCTTTATAATCATTTTAACTTGCTCCATAAAATACAGGTAGCAGTGGTCGTAACAAAGAGAGGACTTTACATGTATTGTTCATACGTTTGACCGGCAAAATTTCTCTCAAACTGCTCTGAATAAGGCTGCAAGAGTTTATTGCTGTTATGCCCTTTAATGATGGGAAGAAAATAAATGTTGACAGGCATGATGGCCTGCTTCTTTAAGGAGAGCCAGGGTTGCTTTCTGTTCATGTTCCAGTATCATTTCACACCCATTCATTCTACTTATTACCCTGTTGCTGTTATTCACAAGCTCCCTACACCGAGTGTTAACGAATGACAGCACTGATTTTCATTACAACTTTGAGGTTTCGCTCATGTCTCTGCTTCCTGTGTCTGCTTGTTTCTCAGGCAGCTTATAATCTCCTCTGAGGTTTCACGACTTGGTAAAAACTGTATTGTGATAGAAGGAGAAAGGGAATAAGTGATTATAACTCCCCGTAAAGGTCCCCTGAGGGAAATAACTATCAGTGGGTTACTTTATATATATATATATATAGTCACCTTAAACTGGTAAAGTATATGGAGTTCATGGAGTATGGAGTATGTTGATGCTAACTTGCTTTTTTGGCATTTTCATGTTTTTATTTATAGAAACTTGAATTTTGTACTTGCAGTATTTGTGTTTCACTTCTTTGTTAGACAAAGGTCAGTGATTTGAGTGCTTTGTTCCCTTTAAAAAGGTCGTAGTATTGATTGTTGATTGTTTTTTGAACCGTTAGTCAAGGCTTGAACCTGTGAGTCAGCCTTTTCAAATGGGATGTGTTTTCTCCCTTGTGCAGATTTATGCTTCTCAAAGGTCTCATCTAAACCCACAGAAGTTAATTGCATTAGCATCATCGTACAGCATCATCCACAGGGCATGTTTAAAACAACAGTGTGCCGTCATTACAATTATAAAGATTTTCTTGCCCATCTCAGCAGTAAAAGAAATCAAGCGGATTGTGTCTTCTAATTTGATTGCCTTAATCGATTAGCTTCACCTCTTAACTTACAAGAAGACACTGCAGTTTTCATGCACAGCCAGCAAATATTAACAAATTGCATATTTGGAAACAAGGTCAGCATTCTGACAAAAAGACTTCATTTGAATGTTTTTTTAGAGCTAAATTAGTCTTCAGGTTGTTGTGTAATAACAGGAAGTGTGTTCGGGTTACAGTAGGGCTGTATCAATAATTAAATGCAAGATCAAACTAGATGAATTAGCATATGTAAGCATGTTAGACCTACTTATTTTGGTTGTGTCAATGTTTTTGAAAGTGAACTTCATTTAGTGATATCTTACACACTTTTTCAAAGAAGATATTTTGATCTGTGGGAGAAGAAACGTGAAGGCAAATTTTGTTGACGGCAGCTCAGTTCCATTAAGTGTCACAGCGAGCAAGACTGTAAAAAAAAAAAACTCAAGCTGGCTTGTTGCTTTATTTTTTTTTCAACATCATAAATTAGATGTTGTCATTCCCACTTTGGCGAGCTTGCATGCCAGTTGTTGGGTTAGATGCAACACAGTCAAGCTTTAAAGGAGGCACATCTAAAGCAGAATTATGTTCATTTTGGAAATTTAGGAATTCTTTATTTATTCTTTTTACGTTTTTAATCCAGTAGTCATGAAACATGCAAAACAGCCTGTAAAACTATGTGGAGTCTTCTTTATGGTGTGTGAAGGTGGCTTTATTCAACATCAAGTTCAATTAAGAAATTAGGGATAATTAGCATGACATTAGGCATAATTTAGTTTTATCATAATTAATTATTGGGGTGCTATTAATTACCAATTCCAGAGGTTATTTTATATTAAGCTAACCATGTTTTTTTTGC
>JBAMHX010000015.1:6055224-6071400 GCA_037177515.1 Pseudomugil tenellus
AAGTTTAATATTGAAATCAAAATGTGCCTTGGACATTTTTATAGCAAGGACCATATAGTACATAAAGTAAATATATATATCAGCTTCTTGTCCAGTGAATTTGGTTGTTATTTTTTTTATCAGCATAAATTCTGATGAATGATGTGACGAGAAATAATGTGTAGTGCACATATATATTCCTCTTAGTTTCCATTAGATCTATTATGTGCAGAAACACTCGAAGAAGCAAAGCAAGCAAGTCAGGGTTCTGGTAATGTTTAGCCTTGATTTTTTTTAATCATATCTGTTGTAAAACCAAAGGTTTCTGTGCTGATTAGTCTTCACGCAATATTCTATAACATCATAAATATCATAATTTATGAAGAGTTTAGGCCAAATTCTGAAATGCAGTCATGCAAAGCCATGTGTCATATCATGCTTTATTCACATTGTTCAGTGGTTTAATTTCTCTAAAACTATTAAAATTAATGGTAGGAAAAAAGAACATGCTCAGACTTAAGCTGTAAAAAGCATTGTTGTAGACGTCTGGTGGTATCGTCAGATGCACCTTTGTAAAACTAACCGCCACCATGTTGTCAGAGATAAGAGACTTTCTTCAAACAAACCATATTAGTATTTTTAAGGGAAAAACAGAATGAAGCTGACATGTTGCACCATTACAGATCTAACAACTCAGAGAATCACAGGTCATTTGGTGAATTGAAGAGCAAAACTGACCATCTTATTCTCTTATGGACAATATGCAACATACTGGAGTTGGACAATATTGATTATTACACTGCCTGGCCAAAAAAAAATAAAAATAAAAAAAACACCTTTCACCAAAACAAAGGGTCTAACACTAATATTTCAGCGGACCACCTTCAGCTTTGATTCCAGGCGTATTCACTCCAGCTTTGCTTCAGTAAGCTTCTGCATTGTCACACAATTTATTGTTGCATTAATTTTTCACAAAGATCTTGTCATAAAAATTGTTGATTTCAAACACTACGTCAAGTTTCCTCCAGCTCGTCCCAAAGATTTTCAATATGGTTTAGATCTGAACCCTGCAGAGGCCAATCCACCCATCTTGGCAGTGTCATCTTGCAATATGCCTGTGCCATCAGGAAGCAAAACATCATTGATCATTCAGAAAATTATTCTCCAGTTAGACTCACTGATCCATGGCTTTTATTATGGCTACACAGCTGTTCAGTACCTTCACATTGTTCATGTGGAAATGTCCATTAAACATAGCCCTGAGTTCTATTGGTCACTTCTTTCTTTACATTTAAATGATCGCCAATAACATTAGTCAAACTTTTCAAAAAATGATTTGCCACTATCCTTTCAGTTTTTTTTCATTGCAGTGGACAGTTTTTAACCCACTTCTTGACTCAAGGGCTCTGCAATATCCTGGGTGATGCATGGCAATGATTTAGATCTTCATAAACACTCTTTTCCATGACAATGGGATGTATCTTTCCACATGGACGTTTAAGAAATGAGATGCTAATTATTGCGTCCATTGGGGAACTTGTTGCCAGCTGAAAGATAATCGCCCATGCAGTAATTATCCAACAGGAGGCACGTAGGTATTTGCTTAGTTAAATCCAGCTGCAAACTTTTTTTCTTTGGTCAGGCAGTGTATGCTGCAGAATGAGCACTCTAGGAGGAGGCTCCACAGCTGTGTATCTACACCGTAAACATAAACTTCCAAAGTAAATATGGATTGCACTTTTTTATATTATGGCTTTGCTAAATATTTGCATTGACAGTGTAGAGTCCCAGATATGATGCTGGTACTGTCAGACTGTGTCTCTTCGCTTCCCAGCTATGATAGACAAGTTGTTAAAATGTAAGTTAAACACTGATAGTGTTGATAATTTGATCTAAGCTGTAAAGTAGAATAGTAGACAGAATAATATCCACACTGTGCCATTGGGATTTCATACGTAACAGTTCACTTAAGATAACAACACTGTTCACTCAGTTAGCATGGCTTGTTTAAGCTCATGTGAGATCTTTTAATAAGATCTCGGATCAAATTAAAATAGTTGCCTTTTTTCAAAGATTTTCAGTTTGAGAAAAACTGCAGCATCTAATTAACTGCATGAAGAATCAACAGTCTGGCTGTGGGACAATCAGTTGGATTTTTGTCATTTCAGACAATGTCAAACGTTTTTGACAGCTGTTGTGCTGATTGAACAGATTGTCTGTCCAGTTTTCTACGTGGTTGTTGTTTCTTACTGTGTGCAGATTTGTATGCATTATGAGGTAGCAAAAAAATAATAATAATTAAATTAAGGCACCAATGCATAATTATACTACTATCTACACTGTAGGATGAAGAATTCTGTATTAAATTTTGTAATAAATTAACATAGCATTTGCTTTTTAATTTGGTTATTGTCGAAGTTTATTTTATTATAATTTGAATTACAATTGGCTTACTTTAATTCTGCAGACACTGCAGACTGCAAGGCAAAACCAGTTTGATTTAGAGGTGTTTATCTTCATATGGAACTTATTCATCTTTTTAAAGTTGATTCACTTATTTTTATCATGGACTTAATTGTACTTAATCATATAACTGTGTCAAAATACTAGTGTCTTCTGTTTAATTGTCATTCCTTCTGCTTAGCTGATATGTATTAAGCTCAAGCAGTTTTAACTGTTCGTGGACCCATTCTACATTTTATTTGATTATCTTTAGCCAGCAGGTTGCAGTTATCATAACAATATTTTGTATATTTCTTAATCAAATCTTAATTTATCAAACTTAATTTTTTTGTGCACTCTTTTAGTAAACGTACATCACTTTTGCTTCAGATTAAGTTTGAAACAAGTAACAAGTAACATTGCCTTTTTGACAGACACATCAATGAAAGAAACAATCAAAGAAGGACTGATTTCTAAACATTAAGGTTAAGCATGGATGTGTCCAGCTTATATAGACTCACACCTGCATGTCACCCAAAATACAAAAGCTGTAAACTAAAAAATGAGGGAAAATGTTCTACAAACAGCAGCCACTGAAAAGCAACTGATGACTAACTGTAATGCTGACTCTCTCCACTTTCATTTACATGTGAATTCAACATGTGATCTGCTGCCAAGTCTTGTCAAGAAGTATTGCGTGGGTCCGTGCTGACTAGATGGGTAAGGAACTATCACAAAAGCAGAGTTCCTGTTTGTCACCAACAGATGTTAAAACATTCTGTTTGTGACACAACCCTCCTTTCTTTTACTTTCTGGGAATAAATTACATTTAGTACATTTATTGTCACAGAATATTGCTTCCTTACAGCCATGCATTAGCACGATGCCCCCGCGGCCTATTTGTATTATTAATGGTTCTGCAACACAATACCTTAACAATAAAGGAGTCTTTGTTTTTTAAAATTGTCTCGTCCAACATTAAGGCGGGCAGAATGAGAATCTGTCTGGTGTGTCATGCTGAGCAACCTTACTCTGTCAAGAGGAACAATATGTATATATGTATATACAAAGTTTGTCTTGATAATCAGAATTCTTTATTTATTTTAGTTACGTTTTAGTTCGACAAAGTTTCCATGTATTGCTGGACACGACCAGAGGGGACAGAAAAAAGGATCGGAAAACAAGAGAAAAGGAAAAAGAACACAAAAAGAGCATAAAGAAGAGACAGAGACACACCACAAAGCAAAAAACGAATAGGAATAAGGAAGAATGACTGTTACTGAATAATCTAAAAGATCTTAGTGACTGGGTCATCGTCCAGATTGTACAAGGTGAAAAGTGCTCGCAGGAAAGTGAACATGCTCAGGTAACCCTCTCTACTCAATAGGTCAGAGGCAGGCCAGGACAATCCCGAAACCAGGGCAGACGGCAGCCAGTCCCAAACAATGACCCAAAACACCCCATTCCGGAGCCGGCCCAGCATCCACCCAAAAGGCAAAACAGGGAGGTCCCGGCCAGAGCCCCCCGCAGCCCGGGGTAACAGACCCCGGAGGGCCCCAGCCGGTAATCACGGACCCCGCCGGGTGCCCAGAGCACAGGCCCAGGGCCCCAAGAACCCGAGGCAACCCCCGACCTCAGGCACAGGAGCCAACCAATGCTGGTCCAAGCCCAGGCCCTTCAGTCCGCCCCCTGGCACACCAGATGTCCCCCCGGAACTGGTCCCCCATGCAAACACATCTCTTCACACCCACACATTTGTATTCACCCCCAATGCCCCCATCCATAGCTCCACACACAGTCACACCCACAGACATACAGTAAAGTGAGATGTGTGCTATCTGTAGTTAAAATTGAGGGGCAAGGACCACACCAAGCTGGAGGCGGGAATACCTAAGCGGCCCCCACCCACCATCCATTCCATGCCCTGCCCTTCAAGAGCTGTATGTTTGACAACTGTGAGAAGTTAGCGGGATTAAAACTGAGAGGCAATCAGATACGGACTGCAGCAACAAGGGCCACTCTAATGCCCCCCCTTACCACACCTAGCAAATGTAACCACCTCCCATATCCCTACTTATATGTGTGCTGGTGAGTGGGAAGAGTGGGTAGCCCGAGGATGTAAGCATGCTCCCCTCTGGAATGTGAGCATCAGTAGGCACCTCCCATTCCCCAGGGCCCCCAGCAGCAGGCCACGGCAGACGCAACTGGCCCCCAACCAGACCCCCAAAGCTAACTCCCCCAGTGAGCCGCCAGTAGACCCAATTCAATTCAACTTTATTTGTATCTTGCTATTTCACGACAATGTCCCACAATCCATTCTCCCGCATGTACACACACACTCAAAATGCCCCGTCACACAATGCCCCCCACACACATGCACACATGTATCGGCACCCCATTGCACTCTCCTATCCCTCAAGCTCCAACACCCCCCCCCCCCCCCCCACACACACACACACACACTCACACTGTACCACAATTCCATGTGCCAACACCCTCTCCCAGCTAAGACAGAGCCCTTCAACACACATACATAAACTTACACACCCACAAACACCCACCAGCCCTTTCCCCTGCACATACATCCACATACTCGCAGCCCCCCAACCCACACACATGTGCATACTCATCAACATACACAGCCCTAGATACACACATATACCCACACTCACACAAACGCACACACACCATCCCTGCACAACAGACACATGCAATCAACCCCCCAACCCCTTCCCCCTGGTTCCAGGTCCACAACCGAGCACCAGGGCACGTACAAGTCCCCCGCCCCAGCCACAAACCAGGCCGGCCCAAAACCCCAGCCCCCAAGGGAGGAGAGTGCACCCCCAGAGCTCAGGACCCCAGCCCACCCGGAGCACACTGGCCACCCGCCACGGGCTGACGACCACTGTCAGAGCCTTCACCAACAGCTCCACCCCACCAAAAGGAATTTGGATATGTGAGAGTCCAGTGATTTAAACCAACCCGAAGATGGTTTATTTTGGGATCAATGAAAAGCGATAATTAACTTGTAGAATCATCAATTTAATGGTGGAAACTTTCCCCATAAGTCATATGGGTACGCACCTCCATCGAGAAAGATAATATTCTATTGTTTTTAATAGTTGATCATAATTTAATTCAGTTAATTCTGTTAGTCAGGATGAGTTGTTCACCCCTAAATATCTAATATTTCCAGCTTGTATTGTGGTATTTGATATATTTTGAAAATACAGTTAATGGGGATAACTGTAGATTTGGACCAGTTAATAGAGTAATCTGATATTGATGAAAATTTGTTAATTAATGTGATTGTCTGGAAAAGAGATGATTGTGAATTCTGGAGAAAAAGTAAAACATCACAATAAAGGAGTCTTAATACAAATTACACATGCCATGCAAGTAACTGGATCAAAAGTGTGCATGCTTTTTATTATCAAATAGAAAAACTGATAAGTATTACATTTGTAGTGGTAATAGCAACACATACCTTTAAAGTTTACATTACGGATATACTTGAGCAGCAGCGTCCCATTAATGGTATCCATCTTGGAGCAGAGTCCAACCTTTCCAGGACAGAGGTCTTTGTGCATCATGTGCAGGGCTTGAGCCATGGCATAAACAGCATCAATCACGAACTGGACCTTCCCTTCTTGTTCGTAGGATGAATCTTTCCCAATCCGCTCATGGTCTGAAGGAAAGCATAAACAATCCAGATATCAGAGTGTGTGGAAAATGAAGTGGTACATGCTAACATACCAGCTGAGTCATTGTAATCTTGAATCTTTTCTGGAATATTCTGTACAAATAGCATAATAATCAGAACAAAAATAGCCGCTCAAAAATCAGAGGAAGATGTAAAAACTAAAAAATGGTCGCTCGATTTGTAAAATCCAGCAAATGATAACCTTTCAAGATGCCTGATTGTTCAATTGTAGAACCATCTTTTTTTCTAAATATTGTTAATACAGTGTAGAGATTGGCACTGAATTGCATAATAACCACTAATTTTTTGCCATTTCTTTTACAGTGTCAATCAAAAATATTCATACACAAATCCACATCTTTCATGTTGCTTCTCTAAGTTCTCCACCTACTTCTTGTTGTACTAAATAACCTTTGCAGATTGGTGTCATGTAAGTTTACTTGCCAAACGTATTTTAATCTTAAAATAAAGTTAAAGCAAATGAGCAATTAAGTTTGATGTGGCAGGGAATCACTATGGGTTGTATTAATGTAATCTTGTATTGTTTATCCTTCAAAGATGACATGACACTTTCCATCCATTAATCATGAGCACAGAGTATGATAGACTGGCATAGAAGAGGAAGACGCAGCAAGACGGGCCAAGTCATTCCTCAGCATTAATATAATTAGTTATGACAGATGTTTATTAACCATAACTGGGGAAGTTCAGATGGTTTGAAAATGAATTAATAGTCAAGCAAGGCTTCAATCATCATCATCGTTGATCCTTTTATGAACCAATGCTGCCACAGAAGCAAATCACACTGTGTCAGCAAGACGTTTCTGCTTCAAGTAAACTATACCAGGATGCACTGCAGCTGGAATTGTCTCAAAAAATAAATGCAAATGCTCCAAAATTAAGCATATTGATGTATATCTGACTTTAACACAGAAGCAGTTGTGAGTATAAGGGTTGAGGGAACTTGGGTTGTCCACATGCCCACCACTTTAATGTTTGGTAAAGAAAAATAAAGAATAAAAACAATACGAAAATGTTAGTGGTTGGCCATTTTTTCTTTCTCTGTGAATGCAGGAGGATCATGATCTCATTTTTACTTGCAATGTGAAATTGGTTGTATTTATCCTTCACTGCAATAACTGTGACATATTTTGTGTCTGAAAGTCTGAGAATTACAAAGTAATTCAAAGGCAGAAAATATGACAGATAACATCTGACACTAGTTCATTTTCTCTGACAGTGTTCAAGGATATTAATAAAGTCGGACTGAAAACACTGGCATACTGTTATAGAGGCTGTGTTGTGCGAGCCTGGTAGATGAGGAAAAGGTTTTTTTTCTTTACATATCACACTTCATTCACAGCATAGCATTAACACCTTAAATACTCATATAGAAGGTTCTGTATTTTAGGTAACGTTTGTGTGTTGCAACTACACAGTAAAATGCTTTTTGTGACAAACAGAACCAAAACAAACAAAAAAAACTTTAAACCCATCAAACATTTCATTCATGTCTCTGTCTACAAATAAAGTATTAGGATACACTCTGCTTTTATTCCTTCCCTTGTGGAAGTTCTTTTTAGACGAATACTGTGCTATTCCCTGGAGGAAAATATGAGAGGCAGTTAAACCGAAATGGCTGCCACAATACAGAAGACATAAGCCTAGATAAAAAGACACTCAAAGAAAGAGTTGGCAAATCTTCTGGTTAAAAACATTATTATGCCTCTTTATCTGCACACTGTAAAAGGTTGTTTTGAAGCTGTAATAAGGTTTGAAATAGCATCTATTGAACCTTTAAGCTGCAGGTATCCTGGTTTACGCCAGTCTGTTTACTTGTGCTTTGAAGGTTAATGCCTTTTAGAATAATTAAGTCCTCTGGTTCTGGATGCTGTAAGCATGAGAATAAAAAAATATGTTTTGGAATTGAGTGACTTGTATTACAGCACCTCATTTCATTTGTACCATATGAAAGACTGCTTCAAAGAGTTATTCTGAATATAAGCTCGCAACAGTATAACATGACATGATTATATATTTTTGCAAACCTCTGTCTAATTGTCCAAGAAATTCCTTTTGGCCTGGTGTTTGGTAAAATAAAGCTCATTGCTTACTGTCATCAAAGAAATGCTTTTGAGGTTTTTTTGCATATTTTTTGTGTAAAGATTAGATTCAAGGAAAACCTGGATGTTTTATTTTACTATGAGTTTGTGGCAAGCCATGCACAATGTAATATTGTGTAGCTAATATGTCTTTGTAAGACTGAAAGTAAAGGCAAGAAAGAGAAAAAGTAATTTACAACATGGAATCATACTTTCTTAAAGATTTTTATGTCAGATGTTTCTCATCTCAAAAGAGACGTTTTAAAAAAACAGTTGTTAACTTTAACAGATGAATTGTTTTTGGTTGTGTTTTCTTTTGTAGAGGAGGGAATTTTACATCAATAAAAAGCTCTGAATGTTTAAAGGTCTCCTCCAGTCAAGCTTTAAAAGAATTAGAGTTTCTCAGAACTAAAAGGATGTTCTTTCATTCTTTTATTCACAAAAATAAGATGGAAAATAATTCCTTCTTTCCAAATAGCTAATTGTCAATAATGTAATAGCTTCTGGTTTGAAACCCCATGTGTGTGGTTTTATTTGCATGTCTACAAGTCTAGTTTTTTTATGCTCTAGAAAAACAAGAACACAACACAGTATTTGTCTTTTGTTATTACATTCTTCCTTATCAATTGTGTGAGCTATTGATTTTTGACCTGATGTGACACATAGTTTCTTGGCAAATCTACACTCTGATGTAAACGCTTGTTAATGCCAACTGGTTGGGTAGAGAGCTGCACAGTGGTGTGGTGGTTAGCACTGCAGCCTCACAACAAGAAGGTCACTGGTTCCAGCCCAGCTTGGACAGTGGTTTTCTGTGTGGAGTTAGTGTGTTTTCTCTGGGTACTCCAGCTTCCTTCCTTTGTCCAAAGACATGCCTGTTAGGCTGATTAGTCACTCAGAATCCTCCTTAGGAGTGCATGTGTGACTGATTGTCTCTCTGTGTTGCCCTGTGATGGACTGGCAACCTGTCCAGGGTGTACCACACCTCTCGCCCAGTGATTGCTGCAGGGCTTCAGCTAACTCATTACCCTGAACTGGATTAAGCGGGACAGATAATAGACAGGTTAGAGGAGAAAATTAGTCCACTTCATTAAGAATGATTAATTTGTATTTTCAGGCATTTCTATTTTTTCAAGTGCTATTTCTGTATACTTGGTACACTGACATTGAATAAAACTTATATGAAACAACTGCTGCTTTGTATTGGAGTAGATCTTTAGAATGTATGTATCTAACCATTTGTCAACCTAGTAAGTTTAAATAATTTGGTGATCGTGATAAGCTGATGGTGCTTTTTAGATAGAAATACAATAAAGCCCTTTGATCTTGGAGTTTCAGTGCATTTAATTTTGTGACAACCTAAACAGCTGCAGTCTGTCTACCTGCCCTGTAGAAATAGACCTTCTTGTTTAGACATAAGCTTAAATTAGCTTCAGTTGTCTGAAAAAGATAGAAAAAGCACAGTACAAATTATGTTAAAAGCTCTTTGAGAGGTCAGCTGTAAAAAAAAAAGTTATGAATCTTCTGATCTCCCTTTAATGCAAAAGAATAAACCATATTTTATTAATTTTCAATTTTTTCAAAGTCACAAAATCAGTGGACTATCAGTCCAGATACAATACATAATTTTTTTTGTATAATTTGGAACACTTTGATGTATTTTGTCTGGTTGGTAAAGATGGTTAATTTATCAAGCGCAATATGATGTTTGGAACGTTACAGTTAGTTGAGAATAATCACAAATGCTTTGGTAAAAATAGCAGGAAATGAGACAATTGAGAACAGAAAGCAGTCACATTGAAAAAAGACCATCTTCAACATGTTGTTTACAGAGACAGCAGTAGTAGCTGTGCTTAGAGTCCAATACAGTAAGCAGCCCTCATTACCAGCTGTATGAGCAGAGAACCGACCTGACGTTTAACAAAGTGACAGACGTGTAACTGTAGTTAAAAGCAAGCCAGCTTTCACATCTGTTCCAGATGCTTCAAGTAATGACTGAAAATGTATCTAAAATAGTAAGATACATTATTAAACCTCTTTGATAGTTCAATGTGTATAATGTTAGGTTGGCCTTTTCTAAATGAAACACTAGTTATATCCTGATTGGATCATTTGCAGTACTACTCCAAAATGGAAGACTAATTACTTCCTACTGGTTTCGATAATTTGGTCTGAGCCATACTGTATGCTAGTATCTGAAACTGAACCTTTTACCTTCTTCTGACTGCTTTAAGTGATACCACATTATATGCTAAATGGAATGGTGCTAAGTCTCTCATACTGTGCAACAAAGTGCAGATATGACTGAGGAATTTGTTTTTCCTTCATGGCTGTTGTGCGGTTTGTGCATGCTGCTGTCACTGGCCTGCATGAGGTTGCATACCTGATTCCACTAAGCTGATGAGGCCATGTCTGGCACACAGTGGACCTCAACCCTTTCCGTGAATGCTAATCATCAGCCTGCACACTAACAATGCTGAACGGAACAACCAGGAATTCAGGGACATGTAGGATACGTTTGTGTTTTAGGGTCAGCAAACCTTGTGCTTATTAGCTGATTGCTGTTGTTGCAGTGTGAATTTTGCTCCTGCTGCAGGTCCATGTTCGGGAGATAACTGTTCTGGTGATGATGATGGCAGGCAATGCAATTTTAAATTTTGATTAAAGTCATTTCAGCAACCGTTATTATTTATTTCTGTGCTCTGATGCAAGCATCATATAAATAAGTTATTTTATTTTCCCTTTTGCATGAAATATGTGAAGTTACAATACAGTGATTTCAGAAATTCACTCCTTTATTTCATGATTAATCAGCTATTCTTCAGAACGAGGTGTAGCTTTCACAATGCAAAATGACATTCTAAGTATAGTTTCATATTCACGTTTAATGCCTCCAGTCACTAACTAAAATGACATGGTAAAAAAGCATATATGATAATACCATGTATGTATAAACAGGATTAGACTGATTTGACTCTAACTCTGGGTGAAGATTGCTTTTGGATGTTTTGCATAAATGTTTATAAAATAAAGGTTACAGTTATTTCCCATAATGTGGCCTTAGTGAGAAGTTTGACAGACTTCATTTGACAGCCTTTACAACCCCCATCACATTTTATTGTTGAAAAGCCTGGGCATCATCGCCCCAGGGAGGAAATTAGACTGCAGTGTTTGCTATCATTTCTTCTGAAGACAGTCAGACTAAGTGAAATCATTGTTCCTGCTGCAGGCTGCCGATATTAAATCAGGTTTTCTTGCTCTAAACGGCTTTAATGCATTAAGACTCACAACAAATTCTGCACATGCAGGTAAGACTATATGTGGTACCACATCTTAATAGGATGATGAAGTTTTATAAGTTATTTACAGCCGATATGAAATAATTTCTAAACAGAAACTCAACCATATATATATATATATATATATATATATATATATATATTGATTGTGGTATATATACCATTTATATAAGATTATACAAGCGCTGTGCTTGATGCTTTTATTGAGCACTGGAATCTAAACAATTGAACAGACAGGAGGGCATGTATCTTTGTCTGGAAGCCTTGATGACTCATGTCTGCAGGGATTCAAATCAACACAGTGAGTCAAGTCGGTTTGCTTCATTCAAGATGTGACCTACAATGTGAGCAAAAATGACGTCAACAAAAGGCAGTGCACCTTCAGAGACTGTCATCTGCCCTACAAGATAGACAGATAGATGGCTGTGTGCTGGTATGGCAGATGGAAAGAGCGCAGAGTAGGCCATAATTAAAAAGAAGTGATGGAAACAGATTTAGCTAAATGTGCAAAACTTTTTAATCAAAACAAGCTGCTCTATGTGAAAAGTGCCTTGAGATATATGATGATTTAGCACAATATTAATGAAACAGACCAGTGATGAGGTGATTGTTCCTGTCAGTATGGAAGGAACAGGTGAGCTGTTGTAACAATGTGCAAATAAGCATTAGTTCCAATATAATTAATCTCTATTATCCATCCATTTTCTACCGCTTAGACCCGAACGGGGTTGCGGGGGGGGGGGGGGGGGTTGGAGCCAACCCCAACAGCCAAAGGGCGAAAGGGGGGGTACACCTTGGAAAGGTTGCCAGTCTCTCACAGGTCCACACACAAAGACGAACAACCACACACACACACACTCACAGCTAAGGGCAATTTAGAGTCCCCAATCAGCTCTTTGATAATCTCTGGAGGTTTTTTTTGTACACGACAGTTTGCTATCTGAGATTTTTCAAACACTCAGCTGAAACATTCCTGATTAGATCATTCATATAATATCTGCTGGATCAGAGCCACAAAAATACTAATTCGGAGCACATTAGAAGCTGGTCTCTATATGTTCTGAGAAAATCTTGCCTTGAACACCCAAGTTGGTCCATGAACAGAACCACCTCAGTCCAGTTCAGAATTTTCAAGCCCAGTATAACAGCATGAAAGAAGGACTGCTCACAGTGGGCTACTCCTGAAAAAATACATCTGGTGACTTGACAGAATAACTAGTTTTTTAGTACTCCAAAATAGACCAAACTTAATTTCAATACTGTCTTTTAAAATTCTCCAACTAAATTAATGAACAGTGCATCGTCTCAGTTGCAGAAATTAAATTGAAGTAGTTATTTTTCATTTTTTTAAACTTATTAATAATCATACTAAGAATAAGAAATCATTTGACCATATAGAACCAATCATTGAATAATTACATTTTTCTTTCCTTATTTCCTTTTTCTATGCTGATAGTACCTCATTCCATGCTTCAATTTAATGCTGTTTTTATATTGCTCAATAAATATGTGTTCTAGTTTTAACAAAGTTTTCCCTATGCAAAGCTGATATAAACCATTTAAGAATTCAAAAATTTGTATATTTGACTGATTACGTTTGATAACTTTAGATTTCCTTTTGCCTGCAGACCTTTTCAATACGTCACGGGTTGTAGGATAGTCATCTTCTTTGGTAGAGTAAAGTTAGCAGCAATATTTCTATCAATTACCTGAAAATCTCCTAACAGAATCGAGAGAATCGCCAACGTCACTGTTCTGCTTTGAAAATGCAGAAATTTCCTTAAACATAATAACCAATCAAACTTCTCGGAGACGAGCGATCTGACAGCATGATAAGCGACACTGCTGTTGTTCCTGTAGTTTGTCCCGTCCGATGTTTCAAAACTAGTCAGCTGTAATATCTGTGTAAAGTCTACTTTTTCTTGTTTTATTAAATAATCAATCAAATAAGAATGCATAAAATTTTCAAACTTTAAAAAAAATGTTGCCAAGGCCAAATAAAGCAGCAGTTTCCAAAGCTGTTTCAGTCAGTTCTGATTTGAGCAATATTTTAAAACTAGTACTTTTTTCATCATAAAGTTTTTTATATGGATTTTATATGGAAGTCATTACTAATCGGTACAGCTGTGCCATTCTGTGATAACATATTTTTTATTACCCTTGTTTTGTGTCCTTTTACAAGTTTAGGACAAATGGCATCCATTTCTTGTTCATTCTACTCAGTGGAACTCATGTTTTATGGTCCACAAGAGAGAAATTCTCCAACAATGACTGGTGAGAAGCAAATGTAGCAAATCTACAAAACTAAGATTTGAGTTTTACTCAGTAAAAGTTTAATTAATTAATTACACAATGATATATCAGACCTGTTCTTATACAACTAGCAAATTATGATAGCACCAAAGAGATTACTGTAGAAGTGATTACCATTTAGATTCTAAGTTTGTCTATACAGTGCAGTGCGATACAAGTTGCTCATAAAGTTTACCTACAGTTGCTGAGGGACCTCAATGCACCACACTGCACATGCAGAAAACATCTAAATCATTTTGATAACATCTGGAGAAACCAAAGTGTTTTACAACTTAAAAAATATTAACGGAAGAACAGGATTGTTGATTAAAAGTTTGTAGCAGTGATCACGAATTCCAGTCCTCAAGCTGACCACGGCTCATTAACAGGCTAATGCAGAAGTTACCTTCTCATTTAAATCAGGCATGTTGTAGCAATTTAACCTGGAGCTGGTGACCACTGGTTTATAACTTCAAGCTTACACCATTTATTCACCTTAGTGATAGAAACTGGCCTGTTATTAGTTTGCTGAATAAAAATGAGCCATTTGTTTGCTGGATGATCATATCTATGAGCGACAGAAAATCATGAAGTTTCCATGATTGATCTGTTTTAGCCACGGTTTCTTCACTTATCTCAGTACTATCCTGTGAGTTAGACAACAGCATAGGAACTGTACTTAAACACATCAAATCTCTAAGCTTCCCATGTCATGCAAACTCAAATGAAAAAAAATATCTTACAAAATGAAACTATTTAGTTAAGATGATGACACTATACTGAACAAGGAAGTTTATATACATTTATAAAAAATAACATACTCATGTCAGAGATGAATAATGTGGAAAGAGTTTGATTGTGACACAGCAGCCTTTACAATGCGTTTCAGACTCTGACACTGATAAATTGACAGTTAACTGGAATAAGGTAGATATGCAGGAAAAGTGCTTTTAATGTACATTTTAGTTCAATACTTCAATATTATTAATGATGGACATGTTTATATGCACTGTGCATGGTGTATGCAGGGTGCACTGATTAACACTGAGGCTTCCTGTCAATAAGTTTACTGGTTGGAGTCTCAGTTGGTAAAAGTCCAAACAGATGCATGTCTGGAGTTTCCATGTATTTGAGGCTTCTCCCCAGGTACTTTGTTTTACATCGACCATAAAAAGATTCTTATTGTTAAATGATCGACCTAAACTTTCCTTAGGAGTGAACGTGAGGGTGAGTGGTTGTTTTTCTCTCTGGATTGGCCCTGTGATGGACTAGTGACCGGTCCAGGGTGTACCCTGCCTGTTACCTACTACTTGTGGGGATAGACTCCAGCTTCCGCACCACCCTGAACTGAAATAAGTGATATAGATGATAAATGAATGAATGACTAAATGATTTCTTTAAACAAAAAGCTTAGATTTCAGTTAATAGTGAAGTAACAATACTTTTCCTTCATTGTTTTAAAATGTAAAAAACAGCAAAACTGGATAACAAACTCTTGGTATTACATGACCTCACTGTTACTTCCCAAGTCATAAAAATGAGAAAAAAGCTGTTGACAGTGCAAACGAGGATTGTTCAGTTTTGTCATGTAAAACATTATTTTAAGGGTTAAATTCTACCCTATTGCTTACTGTGACATGTTGTCTTTTATTTCATGTGATGTACACAAACCAGCATTCAGACAGACCTGAAGTAGGTAAAGAATTACTGAGCTTTCAAAAGAAAGAGGGAACAGTAATGGTACTTCCTAAAGGCTCTGAATGAAATTATTCTACATTTGCCTGTAAAAATTGACTGTGCCCTGGAGGCTACTCTGACGAAGAAAAGGGCAGCAATTTAGCTCAAGAGCAGTCACTGTGGAGGCTGATGAATACAGGAATTATTCACCATTACATGTTCTCCTGGAAGTATGGATCATTGGAGATATCTCTGTTTTACCACAGAACACAAAGTTGTTAACTGATTTATTTCTCAGACTCTTCTTCATTTTTAAAACCACGTATCATATTGCATATGACTCTATTATCATATGACTATTTTTTAACACAGAGAAAATGTCAACAAGACAAATTTTTTAAAATTTTGGAACGTACCCTGCCTCTAACCTATTGCTGGGGTAGGTTCCAGGTGTTAGTGACCCTGCATCCTGCACTCGAATAAGATATATAGAAATATAATAGATGGATGGATTCTGAAAAAGATTACAAACATTGCTTAGTTACCTAGAAAAAGTTTCTTTTTTTTTTGGGGGGGGGGGGGGGGGGGGGCTTCCCCACAGGAGTTTTTTTTCCAAAACAAGATCAAAACCTTGGAAACCCCCCTTTTCCCAACAATCCGGAAAACACTTCTTTTCCCTTTTCCC
>JBAMHX010000015.1:6101266-6122028 GCA_037177515.1 Pseudomugil tenellus
ATCCATCCATCCATCCATCCATCCATCCATCCATCCATCCATCCATCCATCCATCCATCCATCCATCCAGTTCTTTGCTGCTTATTCCAACTCAATGTTCCAGCACTTACCAGACAACAGGCAGGGTAGAGCCTGGACTAATACATGACCAGGTCACCAATACATTGCAGGGTTAACACTCAGACCAACCAAAAGTAAAAAGAAAATAATTTTGAGAAACATATGAACACAATCCTCATTTATTTTAATTGCAATTGACCCTTTTTCACTTCCGGTCATTTGGGGGTAATCCATCGGTAATCCATAGTTGATCCATCGTCTGATATACTGGTTTCCACATCAGTTTGTTTCTGCTTCAAATCATTTCTAAAGATCTGCCAGTCTAGTCAAATGTTGTTAAGGTTTCCATTTCAGTTCCACTTGAAACCCAAGTGAACTGAGGTCAGGACCTTTTCTTATCTTATCAACACTCCACAACTAAACATCTGAGCTCAAACACCACAACTCCCCCTTAACCCTTTAAAGCCCAATCTTTGAACAACTTGGCAGAAGAGTCTAATTTTTTAAAATCTGAAGTCTTTATTTGACAAATTAACAAACTCTGAAATGAATGTTAACAATTTAGTTTTTGGCATTTTCACTATTTATTACCATGCAGTAGGTCAGAACTACAGGTATTATAGTGAAATTTCCTTTTTTCTGGTGTTCACCAGAGGGTAGGAGAGCAGTGTCATAATGTTGTACAACAGGGTTGTGAGTAAAGTTACCATAAAGTGATGCAAAATGTCTCAGAAATTGAATTAAATATTATACATTGGGCTTTATAGGGTTAAACACTAACAGTGTTTTATTTTAGTCCTTTTTTGGTTCAGAAGAACATATGTTTCATAATTTAAAAAGGATCCTATCTGGACATTGTTCAGACTTGCCCCATTCGCACATGTAGTGCACACCAGGTGATTGTGCCAGCAGGCTTCATATTTCTGGCTCTGCTCTGTTTCAAGTGGGGAAGGGGGGGTGGGGGGGGGTGTCATTTAGGAAAACTAGTCCTAGTGCTCATACAAAACCTAGTTTTTTGCTAATGCTTGGATCAATCAGGGAATTTTGTCCTTGTCCTTACCGAAGATCTCATTATCTCTCCAGTTGTACAGCTTCTCTGAGTATTATTACTTCATTTTTACCGACTGATGAGCTTTCTTCTGGTTTCACAGCCGGTTCATGATTCCTCTCAGACTAATCTCTGGACAGTCACTTGCTTTATTCTTAAATTGACATCATGGGGACGAGGCAGGTTAAAGTCTGCATATTCTCTACTTCCACTAATTTGGAACAATTGTGTTTTGACATTTGTCCAGTAATAAAAATGTCAAACTTCAGTGTGTGTTAAAATTGCTTGTTGCTATACTCTCTGTCATTTATCCTATCTAAAATATCATTGAGACCAAACATTAAGTCACTATTCTCATTTTAGCACAGCCTATCCTTAAGGCTTCTCTTAAGCTCAGCAATGTTATAACTATATTTATCATTTCTGGTTGTGTGCAGTCTGCAAATTGCTTGCTTGGTATTTGTTAATAAACCTTTGGTAAGGCGTCACAATTCCAATGTCCCTGCTTTTTTAAGCACTGACTTGTAGTCAGAAAGTTGTTTCTTCAATTCCCAATACCTCCAAACCATACAACATACTTTAGGCTTTGATTTGAACTACAGGATGGAAGATGCCGCACAGTCAGCATATTCACATGTACAGCTTAGTCAAGCTCAAACACAGCTCATCTATAGATAAACACACTAAAGTCACCATTTGTCCCATTGGAGTGACACTTATTTACTGGCAACAGCTTGAATCCCACACCATCAGTATACCAGTGTTAATCTTGTGCTTAAGTTAAGCTTTTTTTAAAAAAGCTTGTTAATTAGGGTTATTCTTCTGCTGGTCATTCAAATCCCTGCATGGAAACTACATATGCAGAGTACTAAGGTAATTCTGAGTCTGACTGCACATAAGCATGTATAATTGCAATTTATCATTTTTATCGTAATAATTGCAATGTCCTGCTGGTTCTAATAAAAAATCTTTATTTGCCTAAATTTTATTCATAGGTAATTGGACTTCCAACTGCTTGATGTAGGTGTGTTTTGACAGACTGATTTTTTTTTTTTATTCAGTGTAACTTAAGTTGAACTAACATGTTTTCATGGTTTATAAGTCTCTTTTTTTCTTTATTTTTCTAAATAAATTTTTCTAAAATGGAGACCTACAGATACAAATATTGAACATTAAAATCCCATCATCCACTCAGTTGATAAGTAACATCTGTGCCCATTGGACTTGAAGTGGTATCAACATTATCTAATGGGTGCACATACAGATGTAACCTCAATCAAATTCCATACCAAAGCGTTAGTGGAACCATCTTTTCTCTGTGCAAATCAGTGCATTGTACAGCCTCCATGGCATTTGGTGGGTGAGACTGCTGCTCACTACGGCCTTTGGCTGCTTAATGGGATGGAACATTTGGCTAGTTCTGATCTGGCTGTTTTATTATGAGAGCAGACAACTGCTAAACCCATTTAGCAGCCAAATACCTGCACTTCTGATTTTGACAGAGCTGCCCATTTGTCTGCATCTCTCACACAATCAATCAAATCTTGGATTGGAGAATTTCAGAATCAGGGGCACTTTATTGTGTTGAAAATTGATGTAAATTTTGTTTTCCAGCCATCAGAGTTTATAGAACTGCAGAGGCCGATTTGACTTATATTGCATGTTCTCGTTACAGCTGAATGACAGTGGAAACATCATTGTCTCCAAAGATTTTTTAACTGTGGTCCTCAGTTTTAGACACCAAATGTCAGCGTAACTTAAAGATATGATCAACCAACAAATCAGAACCGAGTCAGCTCCTTTGACATGCTGGAGAAAATGCAGAAGTGCTAATGATTATTGCACATATCAAACATCTGAACAGATGGATGTTTAACTGTATTTGCTGGGGGAAAAACTACACTAGAGGCCTGTTCTGTTTGTAGTTAATCTTTTTCTTGACATCTCTTTGGTTTCTGTGACATTTACTGCATTAGACTAGGCAGGGATGAGGGTGGTTTAATTTGCATACTAAAGCTGAGGCACCAGTCAAACATGCCCCAGAGCACTTCTACTGTACTTCTACATCTCACTGAAATCAGATTGCACTGTGTTCCCATCCCTGCCTGATAAGTCATTCCTTCCACATCAGCAGAAAATTAACTTTTTGAGAATGTTTTTAAATTACTAAGTTGGAAAGAAAAAATATATTTAAGTGTTATTTATTTAGTTTTTTAGTGTCAAAAATCTAAACTTGTATATGTTGTTTTTAGAAAAATCTAATACTTTGTGCATAAAGGGCCACCTAGTGAGGAAACTATAAATCCCAAAATACTTCGATGCAGGTTTGGTGACCTAAACAGGTACATTGAGCGTCAAAATCAAATTGTGAAAACTGTTCGAGTTATTGCGCTCACACAAAGGATATGCACAAAAAATCCTATTTTTGGCTACATCTCTGGAATTTTTTCTCTCATTGATCTTAAATCAAGTGCAAATAAAAGGTCAGGACCTCAGGATGAAGCCTGTCCTGATGTCATACTGGTTAAAATTTTTAACACCGGCTGGAGCTTTGGGACTAAAAACTTGCGGCTTTATATTATTGTATTGTGTCTATTCGAGGATTGGGGAAAAGGAGGATTGGGGTCATTCGGACATATACCCCTAGCCATCGCTTCTGACGGCATAGGCTTTGTTGTTTTTGTAAAGATTCATCTAAATTTATTGAATACAACATATTAAATGTTGCAAGTTTGGAGTTAGTTAATATCAAACACAATCATTATAGAAAATATTTATTTTAATAAAAGCAAAAGTTAAAAAGATGAATGAATTGTCATTTCCTCTTTTGAGGTGTGTTTGTAAAGACAGGTCAGCAAATAGCTGAGTCGGATGCACTGGGAGGCTTTGCAGAAATGATCTGCCACTGGTGCTTCTCCAGGATGACGGATGATATGCAGCAGCTTCCGGCTGGCATACAC
Organism: Pseudomugil tenellus; assembly: GCA_037177515.1. Lineage (NCBI taxonomy): Eukaryota > Metazoa > Chordata > Actinopteri > Atheriniformes > Pseudomugilidae > Pseudomugil > Pseudomugil tenellus. The sequence goes on from JBAMHX010000015.1 coordinate 6,105,335, forward strand.
GAAGGAGAAGCAGTGGCACAGAGAGTACTGGACATGTCTGTGCCTATTATATTCGGCCACAGAAAACGTCTGAGGTCAGTGTAGGCGGGCACCAGCCTTCTGCAACAAGCTGACTGCATTCCAAGCTCTGTATCATCTGTGCAACCTTGATATGATGCCCCAGGCAAGCTCTGCAGCCTTCCTTTTTACTCTTAGGTTCATTGCTGGTATTTGAAAATCAGAATCAGTTCCCTAACAGCATCTACTGTATACATACAAAATGCTCACCAAAGTCCCTGGAGATAATGGTTTGGGAAATAACTCGGATTCCAACATTAGCCATGTGCAACCTTTTCTGTGTAGAAGAAGCACCAAATTAACAGATGGCAAAGACTCTCTGAGTCTGGGACTGTTGCCTGGCCATATGAAGACAACTGCAATCATTAACTTGAACTTGCATGTGAGAAATATTGGAAACAAGTATTTTAAAGTTTTATATTATACGCTATAAAATATGGAGCAGTCAAAGATCATCAAAATAAGTGAATATTCAAGTATTTATTTAAGCTGTTTTATAGATAATATTTGTGCAATAAACATAAATTTATATCTCCAAGAAGACCAATGCTAATAACAGAAACAAACACTTCCAACTCTTTCATTTTTAAAATAAATTTTGTATAAAAAAAAGGCATTAACTAACCATTTTATCTGTCTTCATCAGTCACATTTCACAACTTTATTTCTAATTTTCATTCATTCATTCTTTTACCTATATCACTTTGTCCAGTTCACTATCACAGAAAGCTGGAGCCAATCCCAACAAGTAGCAGGCAAGAGGCAGGGTGCACCTTGCACTGGTTGCTGGTGTACCAAAGGCCCAACAAAGCCAGACAAACAACCATTCACGCTCACACTCTGAGGGACAGTTTATTGTTCATTTATACTAACACGCATGTCTTTGGCCACTTGGAGAAAGTTGGGGTACTCTGAGACAACTTAATTTTTAACTTGTTTAAAATCAGTCATTTAGAGATATTTAGATGGAGACTCACCGTCCTCTCTAGACTTTTGAATAAAAGCATCAACACCACTTTCTCCATAGTTTCCCTCAGAGGCCACTGTAGAAACATAGTTCCAGCTCATGGCTTTAACAATGTCAACCATTGCCTGGGCCTGGTAGGTGTCTGGGGGCACCACACGGGAGAAGAAATCGTAGCGGGTGTTATCACTCAGCTCAGGAGCCGTGGAGGCATAGCTCACTTGAGGAATCTATAAGAGAAAAAAACAGGAGGAAAGAGACAGTAGCATGTGGTGAAATGTATAAATAATATGCTTAGTGAGAATTAATTATACATACAGTATGGAGCTGCCTTTCAGTTTTGTGTACAAAGACATGATAATAATATGACACATAACATCTGCTGAAATCTCTCAACTACTCCTTGGTGGCTGAATGTTCACCCTCTCCAGTTGGCACGCTGTTGCTTTAAATAGTCTTGATGATCACAGGATTAGCTACAATATTTTCGGAGAAGTATTTTTTCATCCTAGTCAAGCAACACTAATCTGTTTGGAATTCATTCATGTGTCTAACATAATATGAAATTTATTTGATGTTGATGTGAAGCACAGAGGATCAGCTGAAATGATATCTTAGGTTCTTGTCAAAAGCAATGTAATAAACCTCTTATTGAACACACTTAACCTACTGTTATTTGGATAAAGTGAACTAGTGGGTCTATAACACTCATGTCCATGACTACATTAACCTGATATGCTAAAAAACTTTGTAAAAACACCAGAAAGTTGTTTCGGATTGGTTCAGAAGTAGATGGCTTTTCACCTCCCACTCACAGCTCGACTACACGCTGTGTCAAAGTAAACTTTACCATCTGAAAGTTTTGCTTTAACAGTATTTTCTCCCTGATTTACAGACTGACTGCTGTGTTGGTAATGCCATCCCATGCTCTCTCCCTCACTGCACACAGCAGAGGCCTTTGATGTGGTCAGCTGTAGCTCTGCAGTGATCCTTCTATCACTGCTGTGGCCTGTGTTTGGGCCACAGCTGTTCAGTCTTTGCCTGACCTACAGCTCCTATAGCTCATGTAACTTCACACAGATTTATGTTTTTGCTACAAGCATCCTTTCAGCAAATATCAGAAGGCAGCAAATCAAAACTTGCAATGACTTAATGAAAGAAAATGTTTTTGTTTTGTTTAGCAAACACACGATGAATACTAAAGAGAGGTGGTGTTTCACTGCAGATTTGGCCATAGCAGTAATGACGCAGGAAGCAGGCCAAACAAAAACAGCCTTGTTAACTCCATTTCCTTTCCAGAAATAAAGATAGCAGAAATACGTGTATGTAATAATGCACCATTGGCATGTTGCATGTTGGTATCCCAGAGTGCATTTGTCTCAGGCTGTCATGCTGTATCTCATCCAAGCAGAACTTTAGCTTGAGCTTTCTTGTTTTCAGCTGCTTTCTTGTAAAGTGCACTACTTCCTATGCAATGTTTGACAGAGTCTATTGTCTGTGTTGACTGAATACCAGCAAAAAAGGGTATACCTGTCCCCCACATTTGCTTAGTGTAGATCAGCTTTGATGGAAGGAGAACATTTTTCCCCCTTAGTATGTTTCGGTTTGTCTTGGAAGCAACACAGGTGTGAACTTTTCTCACTTTGCTTTGACGACATAAAGCAGGATGAAAGGAAGTGTTGTACAAAGGTGTTTGGAAGGTGTTAATAATGTCTTGATTTAGAAAAGTTCAGTGCTTTATGGTGTGCAGTGAAAATTAGCCTTTTAGCAATTTGCACCTTCATTTCACTCTGAGTTTTGTGTCAAAGTGATAGAGGTTGTTATTTCTGTTAAGTTTTGAAAATACAGTGTGTTGTTTCAAAGAAAATATGAAGCAATGATATTTATTAGGCTCTCACATTTACTTCCTACAGCCACCATTGTCTCTAAGTTAATCATTTGTTTCGCTGTATAACCATGATTTACTATTTCCACAGGTCATAGAAAGAAAAAAAAAATTCCTAGCCAAGTTGGGAACATCATCTTGCCTCACAGTGACAGTTACATTCTTAAGTTACCATCTTGTGACCACTGGTACAGGAATATGGACAATCTTTAGCAAAACTCTTTTTTACTTAAACAATACTCTTACTCACGCGACGGCCCCTGCAGGAAATGGTCTGCGGGTGCCGTCTAATTAATGAAAGTGGCTGTACTTGGCCTCAATTGAGGCCCAGAGTATAAAAGAGATCCAGCCAGACAGAGCTGCATCTCCCAGGACAGGGTTGGGAGATCATCGGAGCAGGCGCTGAGCTGGGGTTTTAAGTGGACCGGACTTGAGTAGCTTGAAATAAAGCTGTTTGTTAAACTTACCACTGGTATTCTGCCTCATCTACGTTACAGTCTCAGAGTGGGACTTAACACTTATAAAGATGCATCTGAGCTCCTTCAGCACCTTCAGGCAACAACGAATCAGTTTGGCTAAAAGACTGGCCTGTGTATTTAAGGTGCTAATTTTCATTCCTACTCGTTCAAACTAAATATTAAATTCCCCTGTGGAAGCTAAAAGCCACCACTTGGTGAAGCTAAGAGAATCATAGCATAAAAAACCAGCTGCAATATTGTGTACAATAAACCAGAGCCCCTTTTTGGTAAATAATCTTCAGAGTTCTACAAGTGAACAAGTGACCATGCCTACCAGAATCAATTTTTAATCATTTCAAATCATATCACACCAGGATCAAGTGGTTCTTTGTTGCTTGCAGAACCCCACAAACCTGAAGAATCCCCTTTTTCCAAGTCCACAGACACACACACACACACACACACGCGCACACACACACACAACCTCTTGCATGACTAACTGGGTTTCATGGTGACCCAGATTTTCTCTATCGGGGACTAAAATCACTTTGTTAACCCTTAATTACAGCTTCAATTTGTGGACAAACTCTCCTCATCTGTAAGATAGAATAGACCTTATCAGGTAGGTTAAAAAGTATGAGCTTCCTGAAGTCAAAACATACCCTCACCCCCCTCTTAATCCTCAATGCGGACAGTGTGGACAAAGCAATGTTGAGTCCTCTGACAGTTCCCTGAAATCTCTTCAAGGTTGAGAGAGAATCAGGCTCTGTGACCTCACCAAGCTCCACTTACCCTTGGGTTTACTGTTGCAGCTGGCAAAGCCACATTTTGCTCAGCTGATGGTTATACTGGCTGTTTTGAGAATCCCACAAGTAAGTCCAGCTCAGTTTGATTTTTCCGTTTATTATCATGATCTTTTACTGGGTTTAAGGGTTGAAGCAGTGACGGACGTCATCGAGAGGTTCTGTAAAGGTCAAAGAGCCTCAAAACATTTGTAGTCGGTGTCTAAGAGCTCTCTAAGTAGATGCACTATTCCAGCACTAGATATCTCTTGTAAAATTAAATTTGTGTCTGAATTTGAAGAGTATTTCTGATAAGATGCCAGAAAACTAAAATACCTGAACAATTTCTGCAAAAAATAATCATGCAGTCTTTTGAAAATGGGGAAATATCAAAGGATATGCTTAGAATTAGAGTTTAAATATATCAGATCTCTGTTCCTGCATCTTTTTAATTTGCCTTCTGTCATGTATTATGGCACTGTTGTGTCTTGTCCCCTATCTGCCAAAAAAAGTATGGGAGCTGCAAATAAGCTACTGTGTTGAAGTTTTCACCTGAGGGATTTTCTCTACTGTAACAATCACAATTTCTTTTTTCCTGTCAGAATCAGGGATAGGCAGAGCTTATCAAGTTTGGCTTAGTGTGCAGCGTCTTGCTCATTGGACACCTTCAAATAGAACAATCACTCTTTAGGGTTTTAAGAATTTAATCTGTACAAATTCCATCTGATGAAGAGTGACGGAAGTTTCTTAAGAAATGTGGGCTGTGTTCTCTCTTGGCAGACGTTCAACATACTAGTTACACAGAGCAAACATATTCAGATTCTCACTTATGTGTACCTACAAGCGAATTTAGTGCTGAAATTTATGGTGTACTATTCAAGTTCTAATCTTATTTATGCTGTTTAAAACCTTACAAGATGTTCAGGATGACACGAAAGTAGTGATGCTTTGTGGTGTCGGATGTGAGCTTTCCGTGACCCAGTCATTTCATGCAGTGAACATTATGTACCCAATCCTCTTCGACTTTATAGAACTTCTTTAATTTGCACATCCAACAGCCCTTCTCTAGCACTTTCCATTTAACTTCTAATGGGGTTTAGAAATATGTTTAATTGCTGTGATGCGAGTCTCAAGCAGATATTTGATGCAGATTTAATGCTCAAATCACTTGCTTTAAATAACTGGGCTTTTTTAGAGATTCATTGAGCTTATTTGGCACCATATCAATGCAGGAGTAATGATGGTCATTAGAATTGAATGGAAATATTATACATCTGAACAATTCCCTGGAAAAAAGACTTAAAGGAGTAAAAATGTTTATATAAATTCAACTAAAATAATTCTGTCTGCATGTTTGTCTTTGTTGCAGGGCTGTTGTTACTGTTGGATTATCAATTGAACCACATCAACATTTTCAACATATGTAATGCCTTTGATATTCTTATGTAAAGTGTAATGGGAATTTCAAAGCTTACTTTATTTACTCTGTTTTGTGTGATTTAGGACACATCACCATGTTAAATGCATCCTTTAATCTTGTACAATTTGTGCTTAAGAACAACCAGACCTAAGTGATTACTCAGTATCTGATCTGTTTCTGTTGACCTAAAGAATGTTTAGATACCCCTCAGATAACCTGACATGTTCTGTTTTCTGTATCTGGAACATTCTCTTCTACTGATAGATTTATGACCGAATGATCCGAGTCCGAGTCTTGCATTTGATGCAGACAATGAATGGTCTCTCTCCAGATTGTAATTTGTCATCTTTTACTTGTGCGTATTCAATAAATCCTGTTATTCTTTGTCACTTCAGAACCAGACTCCTCATCTTTGGTAATCTAAAATATCCATAACATAAATCAATTTGAATGAATGTGTGCATGAAAAGTGCCATACAAATAAACTTACCATACATGATCAGTCTTTTCAGATGATAACATATCGAAACCATCCTCAGTCTCCACTTCTGCATGAAACTGAGATTTAGATCACTTTATCAGCTTCGCCAATCGAGCTGTGTGTGTCTAGTGCTCAAATGAAGAGATTGTCTCATAATAACACAGACAAGAAGGGATTAGTCAAAGATTTACTCAACCTGACTTTTTCTTACAGCAATAATGTCAGTAAAATGTACAAAACTGTTTTGTAAAAGACTTTCATATTTAGTTGGGGAACAATGCAATCGTGTTCATTCACTGGGATTCGGGGCAGCCATGGTTCCCCGAGGCACACAGTGGTAGTCTTTCCTGTTCAATTAAAAAGCAGCTGTAATACACCGGGTGGCATCCAAGGTGAAGCCCCCACTCAGTGAGTCCCTGCAGTGTAAATTTCCATTGTTACACTATGATAAACTGTGGTCCTCCTGTTATGCTGACTGACCTGGTGTTGTTTTTGTTTTCTTTTCCAGCTTCTCAATGGTCTCATTGTCATTAGACTTCTCAGCACACTAACAAAGCTTGCTTCCTTACAGCTCGGTTTAACCCTCAGACTAATGGCACAGTGAATCTGCTGAGTCATAAGGCCAACTAAGATCTCTCTACCTATTGTTTCTGAGATCAATAGGGAAATAAAAAGAACAATGCAACCTCCACACAGATGCTTGTGCCAAGGAAGGGACTGTGATCTGATACCAGGTGTTTCTTTAACGACATTCAGCACTTCCTCTTTATGAGCCATTGAAATAATTCCTATTGTTTCCTTCACAGTAAATGAAACAAAGTGCTGTGAAGCCTCTTAGCAGCTGCAAGTCTTTTAAAAAAGTTAACAATAACAGCAATCAGCATGAAAAAGAAATAGAGGGATTTTACATGTATTTTCCCTCCTCGGAATAGGGGAGAAATAACAACTCATTTCAAGGTGCTTTCTGCAGTGTGACTTGCCATTCAAACAGCATGATCACTTCTCAATCAAATAATAAATACCATTTACTGTCATTAATTTGATTATTATAATGTAATTTTGGATTAGTAACAAGCAAACATTAGGGCATGATTTACTCAAGAGAAACTTCAGATGTTAACTCTGATCCTGTCATTTACTGATGGGTGTAAAACCGAATCCATCCATGCTGCACCTGCAGCATTGCAGAAGACAGACAGAGTGGCAGTGAATGCAGAGGGCGTTTCAGGAAGTCCGAATGTAAAGGGAGATGAGTTTGTGTTCAGGCTCTTGACTGAGCTGCAGGGTGACAAGAGTGGAGGTGTGACAGGAAAGCTGTAGGCTCATGGGACTAGCATGTGCGCTCATTTCAGCTAACAGTTCAATGTCTCTTGTGCAGATCTTCTCTTTAACAGTAACATGTCCAGCATGACACCAACGCTCATTAACCAGTAGTGCAACTCCACTTCCCTTTAGTTTTCCACTGAGTTGATAATTATGCACAAACCACCTTGAAGGCGTGTACAGACACTTTACAGTCTGGGATATGTTCAATTAGAAACTGGTTCTCATCAATTTGGTTAGCTAGCGATCTGGCATTACCCATCACAACATTTGGAAGAAACAGTTCAAATCTCCACCTTTTATCTCTCTATCTCATTCCTGCCCTGCATCCTCTTCTCTTTCTTTTCAACTCCATTACAATTTGAGGTGTTATTTCACTGATAATCTTGAATTTGGAGAGCATTATCAGCAATAGTTTACTCTATCTATTCATAGATTTCTTCATTTTACCATCACTTGTAAATAAGATCTGTGGTCACTCTGCTTTGGGCGGGTACCCTTCCGCAACCTGGACATTGTAGTCTGTCCTTTTTCTGAGTGAGAACTTACAAAGGTTGACTATATTTTTTAAAAAAAAATCCCAAATGCATTAATGTCTTCCCTAAAATAATCCTGATATTCTTTTCAGCTTTAAACATTTAGACTTGTCACAGCAGCAAAAGGAAATGTATATTAGTAATGGCTCTCTTTCTTGAAGTGTCCCACTTTCTCCTGACAATGACCCAGAATGCACAAAGCAGATTCCACCCTTAATGACATGCAGCCATCATTAATGCAGCTGTGCTTTTGCTGCCATGACATGTCAGTGCTGGACATGCACCAAAAGAATCTAGTGCACGCCAGTAGCTCCCCGCTTCCTCGTCCTCATCTCAGTGAATAAAATCACTGTGACCTTCATGTTAATAAGCAAACAATAGCAGTGGTTCCACAATTCTGACAGTTAATTATTAAGATCTTTAACACAATCAAGTCACACAGAAATACAAAAAAGTTTCCAAAGAAAGTAAAATTAAAAAAAGAAATCTCAAAACCATGCAACATTAAATGAAGTTAGCTGTTTTGCAGTGATTTATGGTTCATTTAACTAAATTCCTCCATATATTTTTATTGGTTTTATCACATCTGTAGATCTTGCTTAGTGTAAACACATTGGCAGCAGCTTTAAACAAATCAATTAAATTAATGTTGAGATTTATGTGTCAAGCTCCAAATGTGAATTAAATTAAGAATTAAAACTACACACAGCACCGTTTGTTTTCATTAGTTTGTAACTGAGTCAGTAACATGAGCAAGAGATTGTTCCCCATGCTTTGTTAATAATGTCTTATTATCTTGTTTTTTTAAATAATCATACAGCACATGGCTCATTTTACTTAAATGATTCTCAATAAAACCTGTCATCTTGCTCAGAGAAATACTGGGAAAAAGGAGTCTGAGTATGCCTAAAAACCAGAGTGCTTTAACACATGCAAGACAGGTGATGGTTATACATGGTTGAGTTTCAACTGATTTATTGAATAGTGCTGTATAATCCCCACTTTATTTCCTTTGATTGGTAACAGCAGCTTCTCTGATTGGATTGCTTCATGGCAACATACATCTTCCGGTCTTATCTGTTTTAGTGTTCCAAGACGTGATTTACAAGTTTTGCAGCTGTGAAAGCTCTGGGTCTGCCATGACGCACAAATCAATCTTTACAAGTGTTCATGTTATCAGTTGTTTATTCATTTCTACACTAATGCACGTTGTATGCATGTGTACATAAACAGCCAGCAGATATCTCTCTATGGTTAAATTTCTGCATAAATCTTTGTATCTTTGGAGAAATGGAGCAGGCAACCATTGCTAGATAAAAAATTGTTTCCCATTCTTGTGAGAGCAGACTGCTCCATTTCATTTTCCACCTTTTGTCACAAATTGTTAGCTCATTTTTCATACTTAAAACACAAAATGGGTAAAATCTTGCAGATGAATTTAAACATTTGATGGTCTGCAGCACCTCTTGTTTACCCCCTTTTCAGAAATCCACTGTGCAGTCTGTTTGTTAAGAGGTGACAATCATCAATTTGTGCAATGGCAACTGTGATTAATTATCTCATTACAAATTGAACAACTTGAGTTCAACATGCAAATGATTTCAGCTTAGGGTTGAGAATGTTTGACGATTTAAACTGAATGGCATTTGTAATTAATGAGCCTTTGCATCAACAATAATACACTGGTTTACTTCAAAATTAGCAAAGAAGTTGAAAAATTACAATTAACACTAAATTAGCATGCTTCCCCCAACATCCAATAACTGCACGGAAAGGTGGGAATTTATGATCCAAATGATACTTAAGTATTAAGAAGCTAAGAGAAGACACAACACATAAGAAAGAAGAGATTCAAAACACTAAAAAGTTATAAACGTGAACAAGGGTAACGTGATATACATGTCTGCAGTTAAACGATTTATCTCTTTGACTTCAGCAGTGCTGACGGTGCTTTCCTCTCCAAGAAATACACACTGCAAAGGTTCAGAAGACATCCTTGGAGGGAAAGCATTGCACTTTTCACATTTATTCACTTTTTTGGGATGGATTCTTCTGCAAGTGGAAGCGGCGAGGGTACAAAACACTGACGGTGTCTTCTCCTCAAGGTCACTTTACAATGTTCTGTGTAACTGTATGTTAATTCATTCTTCTAAATCACTTATCTCAAAGAATGTCAGCTGAGGCCACATATCATTTAGGTCTTATAGCTGGCACCAGCTTTAAACATCAACAGCAGGCACAACTGGTGATAGTCGACAAGGAAGATGCAACTAACTTAAAATAATTAGTTTCAAACAAAGTGCATTTCCTTAGCATGAACGGCAGCCTAAAGAGAAAAAGCATCTTACATATAAACTGCTCTCATTTCCAGTTGTCATTATAAATGTATTTTGTTTAGTCAAGTCTATGTCCTTCTGCATAACAGGCAGGAGATGTCTACTTTATTTGCTAAAGAAGTAGAAACAGGAATTAATTTTAATAAAAGAAAAAATATATTTTTAAAACATCAGTAATCTGCAACCTTAATAACCAACTTTCAATATTTTCATTCAAAAGAAAAACAAAGCTAAAAAACGTTCTGTCAATGGCGGCATTACGATGGTTTCAGATAATACGTTTTTCTGGGAATGCATTGGAAGCATAATAGGATTTAGTGAGGAAGCAGCACTGTATATTGAATTGTTGGTAAACTGGCTGAGTTCCTACTCTGCCTGGAAAACACAAAGCAATCACGACTGTTCAGTGGGTTTTGCTGAAATCACAATCAATGAAATCAGGAAAAACTTATCTTGTTTAATAACGTGCCGAAATGTGGTTGCCCCTCCAACATTCAAATTATTTTTGAACATGATTTGATTGCATGCATGCAAATATAATATGGACACCAAAGTGAGCTAAATACATTTAATTTTAAGCAGTCTTAAGCAGTTTAAAAAGAGATCTGTGTTTGTACATTGAGATGTGTACTGAACTGGAAGTCTTGGTTCAGAAATCTATCTTTATTTTTTCAAATATCTGCTGGGTACCATTCGAATGAAGTTATTTGTGTGATCTGTGTTAGAAAAACAGAATGTAGTTCGAAGCAAGACTCTGTATAGACGTAAAACTGATTCAGTCTTTCTTAAATCACATGCATACAAATAACTTGAAATCTCAATGTTGCAATATTTTATGCAGCTACTCTATATTTGATATATTAGCATAAAGCATTAAACCTACACATAATAGTATTTTATACAAAAGTTGTGGTGAATTAAGATGGTAAAACAACATTATAACTTGCATATTCAAAGAGAATGTAATTATCCTTTATTGCAGTTTTCATGCCATTATTTCCACCACTTGAATTTTTTCAACTTGAGTTCAAATCAATGCAAAGTTTTCATGATGCATTTTAGTAGTATTCACAACGGGCTGGTATTCCTGAATTTATTTGTGTGATTTGAGTGTCTGATTTAAATGTAGGATGTCTGTTTTTTTCTTTTAGTTTTAATTTTTATAATTCTACAATTTCTTGAGTTCATTCTTTATTTTATGTACATGTGCAAAAGAGCTTTTTGTTGTGTGCATTGCTTTTTATTTTCTGTTATCATATAGTATTTGTTTCTGTGCAGTTGAGCTGCTGCCTGTTAAAGCAAGATAAGCATCTTTCTTTCAAAGAAGTATTTAAATCTCAAGAGTCCTATTACTGGGAATGAGAGGGAAATGGCATCTGTAAATATTTCAACATTTCATCTTCTGTGGGAAAAATGTATGCTCATTTTATGTGGAACTGGCAAAGTCTGCAGTCAATGGAAATTGAAATAAGTATTCTATAGAGATGGACCATTGAGAGACATTTACAAAATTAGGCATGAGCTCCATTTACAAAGCGCACATCCCAAATTGTTTTAACACTGCTCCTTTTCCTTACCACAATTACTCAGCAGCAGAGTGAGATGCTGCAAAGCAGAAAGCACAGACAGTGACAGACTGCACTGACTTATCTGCTTTAGAATGAAAGATGAGACCTCGGTCAATGATGTCTGTGTTTACATGGAGCATTTTATTCTGCATGTTAGGGTAGGTTGCTATCAATTTTCAAGCCACTCAGCCTTGAACATTAATGGGCAAACTCTTTGTTTCTTGTGCCCATTGGAGAACTGCGCAGGCATGGGGGAGGATGTACAGGATTAGTGGAGATTCCTGGGAAAGGATGTTGTTCAAGTCACTTTTAAGGCCATGTCCTCATGAAGCTATACAGTATTTAAGAGCATTAAATAAAATTTTAATTAAATGAGTTATAATAATGATTTTTTACATTTTTTCTGCTTTTTTGTTAGTTTAAACTTATCACCTTATCACAGTTCAGTTGCACAGTGCGTAAATCATTCCTGTGTTGTATTTTTCTTGATTAATGATGGAAAACATGCACACAAGGTTAATGTTTGTCTGATAGTGTGTTATATTAATTACGCCTCTTTAACTGGGCATTTTATATACTCTCATGTGAATGACGGATGACATGTCCGTGAGCTATCTCCATAGAGGAATGAGGAATCTAGCAGGGCTGGAGTGGCTTGTTTTAGCAAGAAAAGCAGAGATAAATAGATGTTGGAGACACTGCTAGTGCCTGGTAGTGTTGTTTGGGGCGATAAAACAAAAAAACAAAGTTGTAACAAGAAGATTTGTCCCAGGGGAACTAGGTGAACAAGTGATGTTGACTCAAAATGGAGAAACCAGTTCTATCATTGAACAAGCCACACCAGCAAAACTTAAACGACTCTAAATAAAATTGTCAGCAGGAAATTGGAACAAAATAGACCAGCTAAAACAAAACATTGTACTAGTTTGAGTTATTTGTATCATATTTATGCTTGTGTCACATACAGGTTAAAACTAGAACCACCAAACCAAAGATTTCTATTTGCTGCTTTAGCATGAGATCAGCAACGATTAATGTCTCTTGCTGCTTTGTTTAATTCTGCAGGGAACAAAAACATAAATATATTCCATAAATATGAAAATATTTACTCAAAGCAGCTTCCTTTTCCTTTAAGCATTATATTAATTGTGTTTGTTTTGCACTGTAGTCACCTTAGCCCTCTGCAAGCAGGGAGTTTATTTAAGAGAAGCCTTTTAATTCTGCTTCCTTCAAAAAGTTGATTAAGTATACATATTTCTGGACAATATGGGTCACCTCATTAATTTAAAAGTATACCCAATGGAACTTTGACACACTATAATGTAAAAAACAAAAAATACCATCCAAAATATGCCAAATTTGGCCAGTATTTTATAATGTGTTACTTCCACTGCACCGTGCATCCATCAAGCAATTTAAGTCCTTATATAGTCATTTAAATACTGCCTAAAACAATCTTAAAATATGTATTTATTTAAATACAGTATTACAGTCTGCTTAATACTTTATCCCTTTTAGTACAACAGGGATCACCGGTGACACTGTGGGGCATGTGTATTTCAGAGTACTGTAACTCCTTACTACTTTATGCAATATTCATCCTTAAAACTGCTCCTGTTTTAAAGAAAATATCTTTTATTTGGGTGCTAAAAGGGTCATAGCTTCACCTGAAAGAGTGATGCTATACCCAAAGTCCCTTTCGTCAAAATCATTGTGATATATTGATAGGGATTTAAAATGTCTAGATTTAATAAGAAAAATCCATACAACACAGTAAAGTAATCTTTATACTAAAGATAACCACTGATACATTTCTGGAATTCCTACTGACCAACCAACAGGAACACAGCATGTGGGTATAGGGGATGAAGGGTGGAGACGGAGGAAGTGTTCGTTTGGATGGGTCACTGTACGTGTGTGGGTGTGACTGTGTGTATGGGGAGCTATGTATAGGGGCACTGGGTGTGAGCACGAATGTGTAGGTGTTAAGAAATGTGTGTGTACCTGGGGATTAGGATTCCGAGAGGTGGGGGTGGGTTCTGTGTGGATGGGTTGATGTTTGTGCGTGGGGGGGTGGTTCCTGAGGGGGCATCTCATGCGCTGGTGGGCGAGTTCACTCCCGTCGGGTGGCGGACCTGGGGTCATTGACGTCCGCTGGCGCTGGTGGGCTCCTCGGCCTGTGGGGCTGGGGGGGTGGGCCTGCACTCTGCCCGCCCTGGGCGCCCTGGACATCCGGCGGAATCCGCAATTGTCGAGCTAGGCCTGCCGCGGTCCCTTCCCCTGGGCTGCGGGGGAGTCTGGCCGGGACTTCCCTCTCCCTCCTCCTTGGTGGACGGTGGGCTGGTTCTGGGCTGGGGTGGCTGGGGTCTTTGTTTGGAACTGGCCGCTGTGTGTCCGGGTCTCGGGATTCTCTTGGCTGAACTTTTGAGCGGAGGGTGTTGCCTGAGCATGTTCACTTTCCTGAGAGCACTTTTCACCTCGTACGCTCTACATGATGACACAGTCACCAAGATTTCTTTTAGATTGTTTAGTAAAAGTCATTCTTCCGTATTCATATTCGTTTGTTCATTCATGTTCATTTCGTTCAGGAGCTCAGGAGATCCTTTTTTTCCATTAATTTCTGTACACGTGTGACGAATGGCAAAGTATGGGTGGTTAGATTGGGTTTTTTTTTTTCTTTGTGGTGTGATTCTATGTCTTCTTTATGTTCTGTTTGTGTTCTCTTTCCTTTTCTCTTGTTTTCTTATCCTTTTTGTCTGTCCCCTCCGGTCGTGTCCAGCAATACATTGAATCTCTGTCGAAATAAGTGATATTTGTTGGACTGATGTGTACAAAATGAAATCAGGCCAGAACAGTGTAAATAAGAAACACACAAACAAAACAGTTCTTTCTAAATTTAAAGACAAAAGATGTCTACTCCTGTATTTATGAGAACTCTTCTCTGACTTTTGGCATTTCCGTTTCTGTGCAGACTGATCGATGTTGATTACATTTTCTGTGAATGGGAGCTAACACATTCTCTGCATTTGCAAAGAACCATTGACCAGTTACTGAAGTCATAGAACAATAGACATGCTTTGTTTTGAAGTGCATTAAAAATGTTCCTTTGAGTACTATATTAAATTCACCTCTGAATAATGTAGAAACCTTTATTTGATGTATTTTTTTATATTCTGTACTTATATTTATAGGAGCTGGGTATGAATATGAGTTCACTGCTGTCTTAGCTGTTTGCTCTTCACTTAATCTGCAACATGCCAATCTCAACAAATGATGCATCTTTCTACAAATGAAGCCCCCACACCTGCAGGGCTGTCCAATTCTTGGTAAAGGCACCAGGTCAGCAGAATGCAGCTGAGATATGGCTGTAAATAAAATAGAAAATAAAAGGCGTTGCAGAAACAGGGAGGAGGGATAGGCGCTGATGGGCAACCACAGCCCTCTGCTTGCAAGACAGTTCATTAAACACCTTTTGCTGCTACTGTGGCAGTATGCCTGGAATGAAAAGCACAATGTAAGCTTGTACAGGTCAAGAGGCCAGCCTGTTATTGAAGTCCTCTGATAAATGCCGAGACAGGGGCAGGAAGTAAACAACCACACAAGTTTATCAAAGACACAAGAGTGTGTTACATTTGTCCTGAGACCACTTTATCTGCACCAGGAAACCTGTAGTTCTCCACCTTCCTCAGTCTTATTTTCATTACTGTAAACATGAATAGAGGGATAGCAAGGAAGAAGAAAGCAGAATTAGCATTGTGAAATTGAACCCTTTGCTGGATTGTTTTTCAGATGCATAGAAGCCATGCCTCTTAAGATTAGATGGCCTTGTTCTATTTTCCAGAGCTGTCAGACTTAAAATGTGATATCATTGTGAACACTGTAAGGTGCAATTTTATTCAGTCTGGAGCTAAAACACAGGGAACACAAATGAGTGGGTCATCTATCTTATAGGCTTCTCACAGCATTTGTCAGGCCACTCTAATTAAATGACCTCTTTCTAATGAGAATCCATATGGCTATAATTTCAAGCATAGCAAATGTAGCCATATAGATAACTAGTCTGCAAGTTTTGATGGACTTTTTGTGGGCCATACCAGTGACAGAGTGGCAAATTAATGACCTCCCCTGAGAATAGGGCGGGTGTATGGGGAGACTTATAAATAGAGCAATGATGGAAAGTCTGTGATATTTGTGTGAGTGATTCTAGACGACCCAGAGAGATTGAGGAAAAAAATCCTTCATGTTCAAAAACAGGTGAACAATGTTAGGTATAGCTTTGATACAGACATATTATAGTCTGTTCAGGACTCTTCATATATCAGTATAATACAGAGTTTTTTAGTTCCATGCCAGCCCTACAAACAATTTTTGAAAATTGTGAAATAGCCCCATGCAAATAATAAAGCTGAATTGTTCTTTTTATGTCAAGTGAAAATCCTGTGAACTTATTTAATGAATGTAAAACCAGAAGTAGCAGAGACTATTTTTTATCAGTTTAATCATTTGCCTGAATATGCTCATAAAATGATATAGCAGGAATAGGGATGCTGCATTGTATCGCTATACACATCCTCACTTGGTGCGGTCATGAGCTCTCATGGCTTTTCCTACCACTGCTATGCAGATGACGCTCAGCTTTTCCTCGCCTTCTCACCTGATGATACATCCGTCTCAATGAGAATATCCGCATGTCTTGCTGATATCTCTTTCTAAGACAGAGCTCATAGTCTGTGGAGCCAGTGATTCCTTACATATGCCGATAAGTGTGAACTTTGACTCAATAGCACTTGTGCCTACATCAGCTGCAGAAATCTTGGAGTTACGATGGATGACCAGCTGAATTTCAAGGTCCATGTTGCCTCAGTTGCCCGTACTTGCCGATTT
>JBAMHX010000015.1:6122128-6138876 GCA_037177515.1 Pseudomugil tenellus
GTCATTTCTCGTATTGACTACTGCAATTCCTTACTGGCAGGCCTGCCGGCATGCTCTGTTAAACCTCTGCAGATGATCGAAAATGCAGCAGCACGTCTGGTCTTTAACCAGCCAAAACAAGCTCATGTCACTCTGCTGCTAATCGCACTGCACTGGCTCACAGTTGCCGCACGGATCAAATACAAATCTTTTCTTTTGGCTTACAAAACAATGACACAAATGGCTCCTGTCTACTTTGAGCCATTAATCCAGAGCTACACTCCCTCTCGACAGTTACGCCTAGCACTACCATCACTACGTGGGGCTAAATCACAAGCGAGACTCTTCTCCTCTGTTTTTCCTCGGTGGTGGAACGAACTGCCAAACTCTGTTCGCTCTGCAGATTCCTTATCTACTTTCAAAAGCAGGCTACAGACGCAG
Source organism: Pseudomugil tenellus (assembly GCA_037177515.1). Classification (NCBI taxonomy): domain Eukaryota; kingdom Metazoa; phylum Chordata; class Actinopteri; order Atheriniformes; family Pseudomugilidae; genus Pseudomugil; species Pseudomugil tenellus. The sequence goes on from JBAMHX010000015.1 coordinate 6,122,549, forward strand.
CTCTTTAAGCAACATTTTTGCACTTAGTTGTGATCAGTAGGACATTATACTAACTTGAGAAATTTGTTCTAGCTCTTTGCAGAAACTCAGAACTAATTAACATAGAAAAAAAAATTATTGCACCTAGCACTGCGGGCAACACCTGTGCCCAAATATACTACAACAGTTCGCCTGCACTTATCTATGATGTCCTCTACTGTTTGATTCTGTGCTTGTGTTGTTCTTATTCTCAGAAGTAAGTCACTTTGGAGAAAAGCGTCTGCTAAATGACTGTAATGTAATGTAATGTAATGTAATATCAACAGTGGGAAGAACCATATTTAAAAAAAAGCCAAATATTAACATTTTAAATGAAGCCATGAGATCGTATTAGATTATTCTGACACCAGTTGATGTGCACTACCACTTATTTCTTTTCCAAACCAAGTTTGGGCTATATTGTTGATATTGATCCAATACTGATATTGTATCTAAAAAATGTAATGTTTGAAAAATAAAAACTAAAAGATGTGAGTTTCAGATTATAGCTTTAAACTGTTTCACACATCATGTGCACCTCCGAACTTTTTTTCTCTATATACTTTGATATCAGCTGGCATCACCAAAGGTCGCCAAGAGTGACACGTCTCACCTTATAAGCAGCTGTCTCTGTTCTCCTCTTCAGATCGTCTCAACATAACCTCATTATATTCTGCTATTATTGATTCCCAGATGTTTAATGTGGTCTGTGATGCTACTATATCTCATTGTTGCATCACTACTGTTTGTGAAGCTGAAATGACTCCACCTATGACTGCATTGTCAAACTGTCAGGAGCACCCCACAGTCAGCTGCCCTAGTGTTTTGGTGCAATCTGCTTTGTTTTCTTTTGTGTTTTAATCCAGTTTTCTGCCACAGTTTGGGCACCTTAAACTGCAGAGAAGAGCTCATGAGCATCATAGTTATTTATCCCACAGACTTAATTCTTTCATTTCTAGCTTTCACCGTGGATTTACTTGCTAGTTTGAACAAGAATGCCCACAACAAAGTGAGACCTCCAGAGGATGAAAATGCTCCCTGGAATATTCCTCTCCGATATGTTCGCACTTCACAACAAAATTGACAATCTGAGCTTGTTCGTGAGCAAACAAATTGACATTTCTACATCTTATGTGATGTTTTACGGGAACTTGGCTCTGAAGATATTATTCTGAACTCCAGCTGAGTGGCTTCTAACTGAGCAGACAGACTCTGAGCTTTCTATCAAAACAAAAGAAGTAGATTCTTTTTTATATCAACTGTCTGCAACACCAACTTCGCTGTACTGTCTCAGCACTGTGCCCCGAAGTTGGAGGTTTTCACTATAAAGTGCAAGCACTTCTACTTACCCTGAATTGTCCTCATTCATCTTCGTAGGTCTTTACATTCTGCAGTAGTACAACTTACGAGAGGCACAGCGCATGCTAACCCATGAGATACCATGTGTAGAACGGTCAAATCATGATGCATTTGTTATTGTTCTTGGGGGATTTAACTAAATCATCTTTCCTATGAAGTCCCATAAAAACAAACGGCTTATTAAGAGTCAGACCAAAGAGGGAAATATACATGTCATGCTATTCCTTGAGCAGCTGGGCCAGTTGGACAATGCTATAGTGCATTTGATTTCTGCATACAGGCAGAAATTAAAACTTCACAAACCAGCTGTGAGAATACCAAAGGAGTGGACCAGTGAACCTATTTAGGAACTTCAGGCATCTCTGGACAGAATGGATTGGACTGGGATGTCTTCAGGTTTACCACCAATAGTTTGGATCAGTTCGTGGACACTGTGAGCAAATCAAGCAACAACAAACCCTGGTTCAGCCTACAGAGGTGATGGACCATCTGCTGTCCTGGTGCAGCATGAACAACCTGGAGCCCAATCCTCTCAAGCCAGTGGGGATGATTGTAGACTTACAGAATGATCAATATTGTCAATTGTCAACATATCAAAGGGTGAAATGCAGTTTTCAATCTTATGATAATGTTAATTTTAATGATAAGAAATATATGCAATTTCAATATGAAAATGGATTCTTTGCACTGTAAAATCCCGCTGGAGGAGTAAATAGAGAGACGTTCTACTCACTTTAGAAATCACTTAGATTTGGGACAGTACTTTGCGTGTCATTATGACATCAGTGCACTTTGAATCCGCACTTCTAAGCATGCAGTGCATGGATTGGAACGCAGCCTTCGACATGCTGTCGACCATACAGTGTAACACCATTGGCTGCCAGTGAAACACATGAACCAACCACAGAGTCCGATACTCAGTCAGTTCCTACGGTTCTTAAAGTGACACATATTGTTATTTAGGGTATTTTCAACAGCCAGATAGACAGAAAATGTGAACAATTTAGTCCAAATAATAATTGTCTTTAATTTTGTCTTGGTCTGGAATGGCTGAGAGGCACACCAAGGCGCACATAAGTCTTGTCCTTAACTTGTATCTCTGCAGTGCGTACAGTCCCATCTGGTTCAGGAAGAAGGCGAACCACCTTACCAACCGGCCACATCTGGGTAGCTGTCGTTTTTTAGGACATTTTCAACAACTTTGAAGACTATCTTTAGTATACAATTGATTTTTTTTAAAACTATTTTCAGACTATCTGTAATGTAGCAGTCAGCAACAGTTTGCTTATCTGACATGACTTTTTCTTTATGCGCTTTGGATGGTTCTGTCTTGTACCTGAGAAAAAAGCATGGCACATAAGTGGTCATGCATCTGATCCCTCTGTTGTGATACTGCAGGCTCATTTTGATGACATGCTTCACATCACAAACAACAACACATAATACTCCATTTCAATATTGGACTCAATTCCCAAAAGTCTAACACAGTCTGAACCAAAGCAATATCAACCCAGTCTGGGAGCCCACTCTTGTGACGAATCAATATACTTGAGGGTGGAGGAAGGAGACAAGAGGACTGGCAGTTAAAAGGAAAGTGAAATGAGATTCTCTGTAAGGACCTATGTACCTTTTGTGCACAAGAGAACTAAAGTAGTCCCCCTGGAAAGTTTATCATGTCAATTTTTTGTCTGCTTTGATAGCCCAGGAGATTTTACTAATTATTTACCACCATCAGTAATTTAAGACTCTGTGTTCATCACTCAGGAGAAATTAGACTCTACAGTTTGATTTGTCTTCCATTAACTTGATGATTATTCCTGCTTTGGACAATGTGTTTAAATAAATATCAAATTGTACAGTAATTTACCCAGATTTTTCAAAATGGATCCAAGTAGAATATGACTTTTATTTCATACTAGAGGAAACTAAAAAGAGGCTGTTTGGACCAAGCTCTTTTTTTTCTTGAATTATTTCACCATAGCTTCAGATTTGATAGCTTTTCTTGCCCAACTATTTTGTTTAAAGCAAAATTACAAACAGGAAATTTGAAGCATGTCAGAGCAAGAACAGGCAGTCAATTTGAAATAGGTGTTGATTATTATTATTATTATATGGTAGCATCCACTAAATTTGTATTATCGCCTTGCAAGTAATAACCATCTATCTCTGACACACAAGCAAAGAGAAAAGAGAGTGTCAGTAACTGCAGAAGATAATAAAACATAAAAAATATGTAAAAAAAAAAAAAAACTAATTAAGTCTTTGTTCACTTTGATTAGAGTGTGCTCCCGGATATTTACTTGGCTAATATTGGAACAGATCTAGGTTGGCATAAAGTACAAGTCATTAAACATGACCTTTTCGTCAAACCAAATCAATCACCTCAAAGTCACGGACTTGTCTTATCGATACGCAAACCAGATGGAATGCTCAATCCAATACTGAGCCTCTGCAGTTTTCAATGGATCCCAGCTCTTACACAAGAGTCATTTACCCCAAGTAATGCCCTACATTGTTCTGCAGGGGTTGATGGATGCTGCAAAGTCACAAAAACAACAAAAAAGGACCATGTGTGATAGAGTTGTAGAAATAATGTACATTCTTTCTTCTTGCCTCTGAGCTCTCTGTCAATGCAACAATGGCATCTGTAATTCTAAGGACAGCTGAATCCATAAAGCTCTGGTTTATTATTTACTTTAATGACTTTGGTAAAGGATACAGATGATTAAATGGTGTAAGAGCTTCACTTTATGATCCCACTCACTCAATGTGAGCAAAAGTCAGACTGAGTCTGTCTGTGATTTCAAAAGCAGAGTTAAAAACCACGAATGGTCTTATAAGATCTTTGGCAATTACTTTATTTGATTAACTCCTGCTTATGACACGTTTCTGTCTGTAACCTGTTACAGATACTGAACCTATAATCCTGGTAACCGTCTTTAACTCACTGATTCCTAATGAAAGAGACCTTTGTGTGAACATTTTTCTTCACTATTCATCCAACTCAGCAACACTGCAGCTTGTAGCATCCCTTGATATGGTAATTGACTACTGGTAAACATTATTTATCATGCAGCTGTGCAGGGTAATTGCAGTCTGAGAAATCTCTCTTTTAAAAATTGTCTTCATTGTACAGATATTCCTTCCCAGATATACAGCCAACAAGACAATAAAACTTTTTTTCTCTATCACTGCCCAATTATCCTTAAAATGTATCAAGTTTTCGAGGCACAGCTTTCTTTAAAAGCTTAGCTATTAGCTATCTAATATAGTATTTTGTGTCTGGTACAAATGAAAATGTTGATGTTTTGCTAATTAATAGAGGGGTGGATAACCAGTAAAAGATTATTTCACATGCAAATAAGAGCAAATATGGGCAACAAAATAGATATTGGCTTATAGCATGATCACGAATGGCCTGTAAGCTATAAGATAGTATATTTAATTTTATATGAACAGTTAATGACCATTATTTAAAAAGATTAAGATTGATACAATGAGCGTAGGATAGTACATCTTGCATATTGCTGTTGTGTTACTCGATTGCATGTACGGCCCAGGTGTTTTGAAGGAAGCATTGGGTCAAATATTTAATCTATACATCTGACACTGCACTTAACAATGATACAGAGATGAAGCAACAGCCAGGAAACTATCATTTCCTATACTTTCCTTTGTGGACTTTACTTACGCTTGCCTCACTCATTGTGATAAATACAGCCAGGATGCCTACACTGGACATGTTGCAGTCACTTTCTTAATAGTCACTGATATCACAGCCATGTAATAAGAAGTATGACCTCCATTTTCACAAGGCTGCTGTCTATACCAAGTGTGCATAGCTCTTACTATAGCTATTTTCTCAGTTTGTTTCTCCTACACCTTACACTTAACACGCCGCTGAGGCACTGCAGCCAAAGAATCAACAGGTTACACCTTTCTACTCTGGTTATCCTCAAAAATATCTTTTATGTTGGACACAGTTGCCTTCCAAAAATTGACTAAGAGGACACATAAATTATTGATTTCATGATGAAAATTGTTGCAGTAAAATAATTTCTCCTTCAAACTACTAGCACAATTTTACTTGTATAATTGATTAAGACCTGTTGCCCTAAATTTATCCTTTGTCCAGCCAATGGGTTTCTATTAACTGTCTCCTCGTGTCAAGACATGTTTCCACACATCCCAGCTGACAACCACAGTCAAAGCCGGTCACATGTCAGCTCCTGTGACGGTGAAATTAAGGACATGGAGAAAAAAAATTCTCAGGCTCTACTGCTGTCCACTTGTTAATACTAAATAAACTAAATTCAGCGCTATCACATTTGTTCTAGTTTTTTACACACATTTAATGAAAAAGAAAACTCATCAGTATTGTAATGGTTAAGATAACATCAATGCATGGCAGGAGTATCTGTGGGAACTTGTTATTATTATTATTATTATTATTACATTATTATTACAGTCATTTAGCAGACGCTTTTCTCCAAAGCGACTTACATCTGAGAAAGCGCTTTTCTCCAAAGTGACTTACATTGTTTAATGTCTCTTGAAGACCTAGTTGCAGCATTGTCTTGATATTAAGAGCCGACTAGTCAATAGACTGTCATGGGTTAATTTTCACTGCAGACATGATTTACAGTAATATATTTGTGGTGCCGAGGTGCTCAAAGCACTGCACATATTAGATATTGACAGCGGCTGGCTGTCTGGGTTCTGTCGTCCAGGAAATGATGTATGCCTTTGCCATGCTTTCAATGCACAGCATATGCTCTGATAAATATTCTGTACAAACAACACATTAGTTCATTTGTTTAAACAGCACAGTATTAAAGCAGCTATAACCAAGAGGTTTTAGAAATTCTACTAAGTGAAAACAACTGCCTGCTTGCCTAAGATTCAGGGCTTTGCATGTCAGGTTTTACTTTAGCTGCATAAAGTTGCACTCTTTTTGTTTGCTTTCCCTTTTAAAATGCTGTTATCAGCAGCAACAGCACTCAACAGTTCAGAGAAAACTTCATAACCGCAAAGTTGAAGATTAGCTTGTGAACCTTGTTGAGCATTTAAAGACAATGAAGAGAACAGACACACCAAAATCCCAGTTAAAATTTGGGTGAATGAAAGAGTTCAATTTCCCAGATAACTCGAGATACTGTAAGTATGAGAAAACACTCAAAATCCTCCACAAAGCTCAATTATAGTTTTTCCTAACCAGCTGTTTACCTCTGGACCAAGTTACAGGACATTTTGCCCTCACTGTAGAAACTTAAACGATGAAACCATTGCAATGATCACATTTTCCACTGCAGGGCTGAACATACAGTGAATATTCATCATCATTTTGTCTGAAATCTCTTTCTGCATGACCTCTTGGTTCAACTTAATGTTAGAAGTTTAAAAAAAGAAGCCATTTAAACACAGAGACATAATGAAGTTGATTTTTCTATGTAATTTTAGCATTATCTCACAGTGACCTTAGCCACTCTTGTGTCTTTGCTTATGGAGTGCTGAAGGGGAAAGCGAAGGATATGGTGCTGCTCTGCTGGTCTCTGGTCAGAGAGATCCCTCTACAGCTACAAGGAGCTATGACATGTTTGATTACATTTATGTTTGATTGGGTTTAGTGCTCCCTTAAGCTAGCTTGGAGAAAATGAGATTTCCCCTCCCAAAATATTACCTTGCATCCCTCTTCTCAGTCATCCATCAAGGTCTTATACAGTTTACCACTTTGCCAATTTTACAGATCCTATCAGGCTCCCTCATTCATACCTTTTCCCCCACATATTGCTCATGTCTAACCTAAATAAATCACCGAGGTTTTATGATGATTACTCTTGAAATCCTTAAAACAAGCTTGTGCTAAGATACAAACTCGACAAATGTTCTTGATGCTGCAAAACAACTACAGTTATTTAAATATTTACACAGAAACATAAATTTCAGTGGTAACGAGGAACACAGAAATGCATGCTGCTGGGTTGCAATGATACATTACGCTCCATTACTGTCTAACGGCAATGTTTCACAGCATGAATGGTGCACCCTCTCAAAAATAATGGCAGGAATAACCATATGCCACTCTTAGTGGCTGTCTATCATTAAAATGGGGCGGAAAAAGGCAGATGACATGGTAAAAGGGAAATGGTGTCTTTCAGAACTTGTACTGTGCAGTTTTAGCCTTCAACTTTAGCCTTTTGAACTGTGAAGAGCAAAGAAAGAGAATAAATCTGCATTTTATTTCCCTTCATTGCATCAGTTTGTATGTATGATCTTTACATCTGCAAGCCTTAATGTAGACATCCATCTGTCCATCATCACATGCATGCAGACCGGGTCACGTAAAATTGCTCAGTGTGAAGATTGAATGGGTACAAAATAATTTAATTTTGTCATTCAAGGTGGCCTTGTTTGGATTTTTATTGAGATATCTTTGTGTTAATCATTGTGTCAAACTGTGGTTAGGCAGAAGTAGAGAACACCTGGTTTGCACAGACAGCCAGGGGATAGAAAGGGTTTATTCATTCAGAAGTCATGCACACAGAGCTTTCTACTCACATATGGAGAGAAAATCCATCCAGAATTATTGAGTGTGTTTCATACATAATTTGCAAACTGTGTAAACTAATTTGTGTGTGAGTACTTGCAATTGTAATTTTGAAAGCACACACAAATCTAGAAATCACACACACAAATGAACAAATTACACTTGTACTGTGCAGCTTTATAGAAATGCACAAGCTAAGTAATATTTTACTTTTTTTTAACCTTCAACCTCATCAATCTAATGGTTTTATATCCAAAAAGAATTGAATAGATCAGTTTACACATACTAAAGGGGTTTTGAGATATATCCATCCATCATGAAGAGCAAATTGTTCTGTCACAAGCCGCTTCTTTTCCACTTTGATATGACCGAAGAAGAAAATCTGATGAAAATCCGGATGACCCAGCTTTGCACTCGTGTTTAAACGCACTGTGCAAGCTCGAAACTGTGGGGCTCCCAGAAGCCTGAAAAGAGTCTCAAACCCTTTGGGTACTTGTAAACTGATCTCTGCATAAATTAAGTTTTGTCTGTGTGTACCAGCCAATTTGTACACGTGTTTAACAATTTGTATGCATGGAAGAAATTTTGAACACAAAATTACTTTTTTATGATTTTTGATTCCTTTTATATGTGCGTGTGTGATGTTAGTGTACTGTTTGTGTGTGCATTTGCCTTGCATGCACTTTTTCTACAGTTTAGAAGTTATTTATTACAAACACAACTACCCAAATGTACACATAAATTAATTTAAACAGTTTGCAAATCTTCATGTATTACATACAAAAGATTATTTAGTTGATTTCCATTGAACTGATTTTTCGTTATTGTAAATTGCAAAGAAATTTCCCCTCCAGAGGATGCCTAAAGATTATACATATCTCTCCTTGATAATAGTCAAGCAATCAACATCATCTGTATAACCAGAAAATCTAAAAAGTATTTAGTATGAGTAAAAATGTCTAAAAATATCTCCTGCATCAAACAAAGAACAACAGATTTGCGTGCAAGCTTTAGATGAACTACAAAATATTCAATAAACGCTGTCTGGTTGAACTCACAGTGAGTCGATGAATTAGTCTGGTCAGTCAGTGGTCAGTGTACCTGCTGTTCTCTCATTTAAGATCCCAAAGGATTGTTTTGGTACTCTGTTGTACAAGCTTTCATCATTTTTCTTTCTCAGATACTAAAACGTTTACTCCTGTATTCCGAGCCAGTAAAACAGACAGCTACTGATGATTCATTTACAGGTGGATGAAACACTATTAGCATGAAGATGTGTAGGACAAATGCACGGCCTAAGATGCATTAGGCAAAGATAAACTTGTGAAAAGTATATTTGATTTCAACTGCTCAAATGTTTCAAATGTTCAAACCCCTTTTGTGCAAATGTTTGCCCAAAAGTCACTAGTCATCACAACATGTGTGAAACATCTTTTTTGTATGTGCAAACCAAAATACAGTTGTTAAAATGATCTCTTACTAAGTTATAGAAAAAATGTTTGAATACATGGTTGAATAGACTGGATGCACAGAATGCACAGAACTGATACAAGGTTCAAAGATAACAAAAACAAAAGTTGCACATGATTTTTCAGTTATAAAAAATGTTATCAATATTGTATGAATTTCCACTAATAAACCCACCTGAATAATGTACTTCTGAAAGTTAAAATAGGACAATGCACACACAGACACATACACAGCTTTACGTGTGTGATACGTGGTACATGCTGCATGCTCATCTTTGCCTTGTTTTGTCCACACAGTTTGAACAAATCTGCACAGAACTAGATTTTCAGTTTTTTTTTTTTTCTCTCACTGCTGCATCGTCCCCTCACAGCAAAAGGAATCTTTTTTTCAGGACATTTTAAATCTAGTGCATTCAGCACCTCACAAATGATCTAAAAGTTGATTTTTGGGTATAATTTATTCTAAAAACATTTTTGTTTGGCTTCATTGCTTAAAATTTGATATGATCTATTAAAAAGTATGTGAATTACAAAGACCATCATGGTTACTATTACTTTTTAGCTCCTGGTCAAATTAACATGAGGAAATGTTTCCAGTTCCCTCACGTTTAAATAAAATACATTTGTGTGCTTTCAAATAAACTCAGGACATAAATTAAAGATTTTTAATGAAACACAATTCTAGCGGCTTTTTTTAGGCACATAAGCAATGCATGAATATTATGCCTAAGACCCTTGGAGGTCTACATGACTTATTAAAGATGATAAACATCTCATTTTAACTGATACAGTTATATTATCATGCATGCCATCTTGTTGCCAGCTCTTAGCTGTGCTTTTTCTCAGCCGGTTTATGTCTCCATTACAAACTAGTAGATGCTTATTTGTTACCTGGATACATGAGATGCACATCAACAACACATCAGTGGGTCACTGATATTTCTTGTGCCACTGCAAGAAGTGTGAAAGTTATCCTGACATTTAACTGTAAAATATGTTTTTCATTTGAATGGAAATGAGTCAAAAGAAAGAACACTTAAAAGTTTAGTTTAGTTTAGTTTAGCAAAAAAAGAGACAATTAGATTTACAGTTCAGCGTTTTGTTGTTAGTGTCTCCTGAAAAAAAAACAACTTAGTGAAAGAAGGTTATCTCTCAAGGATCTAATGCTGAATATTTCTAGCACAGCAACCCACTTTGGATCGTTTGATCACATCTCAGCTGAGTCTCCTCGGTTCTCTGCAAGAGAAGCTTACAAGCTGCCCTCATATACAGACTCCCGCTGGACTATTTGGCCAGGCAATTTGGTTACCTGTCTACGCTGTGTCTGTATTGCTCTGGTGAGAAACAATCAAATGCAACAAGCATGATCTTTCTGCTGCCTTTAACAACATCCAGCGTTTTTTACCAGACTTTAAATAAGCTGCCTATAAGCAGATATGAAACTGAACAAAGCCAAGACACATTTTATTTGACAAGAATCAGCTTTAAAATGGAAACTTAGAACATTAATCAGAAAATATTCATGTTGTGTTATTTTACACCTCTGCAGAGAGGAAATAGCACATACAAAACAAATAAATTACTCTAAATTATGCAATCTATCAATATGAAGGAGACCTGCAAATACCACGCTGTCAAACCCAAACGGAGGCCATTAGTTTGGAACCATCAGTCTTTGAGTGCCTTCAACACAGACAACCTGCTGCAGTGGAGTCAGCAAGCTATTCTATAAATAACAGCTGATATGAAGGTACCTGCCACATAGAGACATAATCAAGGCTGAGGAACTTAGAGGTGTTTACTGTAATCTGTAATCCAGCCTGTCTCTCAGTTCTGCATGCTTAATATTGCACATTGTAAAGCTGGAAAAGTGACAAAGCAGCTGAATTTCAGTTTAGTCAGTTTTCGCTGGTATGGAAGCTGGAAAAAGATGGAAATATTATGTTCAGAGTTATGTTCTGTACAGTTAAAAGTTTGGAAACACTGATGTGTTCATTGTGAAAGCTTGTCCAAACGTCTGAGCAGTACTGTGCAGGATTTAAGGAGATACACATATATAACTGCATGCTTTACCTAGGAGTGTTTAAAGAACACTAGCACCATCCTTCACATTCCACATCCCCTCATCCTCATTAATAAGAAGTTTTATTTATTTTAACTCATCTAATTATGGAGCATTTTGGAAGATAAAACAGAAATGAAGCAAGGCATTTCTTTGTGCATTAATTAACATCTATATCAAACTCTCTTTTGAATCATGCAGCACAAACAAAAATAACAATTTACCATGCACCCAAAAATCCTCCAAAACTATGTCTCAGATGTTTTCAGTATCCAAACGATCATTTTTTTCTCATACCATCAAAAGCAAGCTCCTTTTTTGTTATTTTTTTATTTATTTGCACTGCTTGATTTAATAATCTTATCTATATTTGTCTTGTCTGGATTTTTATGTGTGAACTGCAAAAGATGCATTCTCTGTTAAAGTAGGGCACTTCTCCCGTTATATTGCCCCAGGGAGAAAAAAAAGAACCTGCAAGAGGGTTTTGCACTTCATTATCATTCTTAACAACAAGAACTCTTCTTTTCTCCTAAATGATTAAGCAGCTCCTCTCAGCTTCACTGTATTTAACCACACCGATTTCAGTGAATTGTGTGAAAATGAAGAAGCTAAAAGGGCAGGAATGTTGAAGAAGAGCATTTTGGGTTATCATCGACATGTTCTCTCTTTCACAAATGGTTTCTAGATGTTTTTATTGAATCACTCTCAAAATGCTGCAAGTGTAGGTGACCTACACATGTGATTGGAATACCCATAATTCAAATTTTGTGTGTGATTACTTACTAAATGAGAGATTGTTCGGCATGAACGGAAAAAGCAATGAACAAGTTTGGAAGCTAATATGTTAATACTTTGGGGTTCAAATAAAGTGGCGTTGATCATTATTCCAATAGGTTTTTACCCTTCAATCATCAATTCCTAAATGGTCTTTTGCCACCCACCGACATCCAAGTAAAAGTCACATAGAACTTTTTTCTTTGAATATTTTTTTTATTTGGCATTCATTCCAAAGGTATACACCACAGAGTAAATGCAATAGCAATATATATTTTTATAGGTAAATTCTGCTTCTGTTGCTTCTGTTTTGAAAATAATTCCATGTGGATTTAATGCCTCTTGTACAATCATGGTTGGGGGCTTTACTGACATGCTGGAAGTTTCTGATAAACCTTTTGAAGGAAACAAGTAGAAGGTTTAGTCACTGGCAAAACCAAGTCTACGCTAATTGTTTTTATTCTGTCAATTATTTGATTTATTAATGGAGCAGGCAGTACATCCTCCCCAAACACTTTCATATTAATTAGGTTGTCACTTATTGTGTGTGTGTGTCTGTCTGTGTGTGTGTGTGTGTGTGTGTGTGTGTTTTAACATTGTGTTTTCAATGATTTTAGATTTTCATCCAAATCATTTGGAGTTTTACATAAATAAGGAACACAAATATTTTGTTTTTCTTTTAAAAAATATAAAAGTTTATGCAGAAAGCTTATATGCAAAAAGCTTTAAATTAACCAATGGTAGTTATTGAAAAGCGTGTCCTGGTTGTGTAGTGTTGAATTTTTCCTGAAACTCACCAGATGTACAAATATTAGTGATATGGCACAAGGGAAAAATATATTTGGGCCAGTTGTTCACTAAAACGTGACTTAAGGCTCAAGACTCTATTTGAGAAAGTCATCATTAACAGAAATACGCAGGGTTGCAAAAAAAGGCCTTTTCATGCTTTATTAGGAAAATATGTGATCATTCAAAAGTTACAAAAAGCTGAAATGCTTTGAATCTACTGTTATTTTTTATTCATTTTAGATTTTCACAAGTTTTATCTTTTACCTTATAAATCAGTATTTTATAATCTGTGTATTTCTGAAAAGGAGTCGTACCCAGTAAATGGAAGCAACCAGTAAGCTCACTTTTTGTAAATTAAAGTTGTACCCTACATGCCAAGCAAGTTAAAACTATTATTGGCTGCTCACCAAAAATAACTCTTCTGACTTCAAAGCCAAGATAGAGAATTAGTCAACTAAAAATTAAGATCTACTTTATTGTAGATCTTTTACTATTTGCCCATTGTAAATATTTATAAATAGTAGGTCCTTTATGTCTGAGATATTACAACAATAAAATACAAAAGTATTAGCAAAAATGTGCAGAAAGCTACTAAGAAATAATAATCAGTTAATGACAACAGTTTGTGTATTTCTCTTTTAATTTGAAAGTGAATATGTTTTGCTGCATAGAATAGCACAGAAAGGGAACAGGAGGAAGGAGAAGCTCTGCCAGCTCTTTGCACTGGAACACCAGGTTTCCTTGTTTTAATAAGAGCTGCAGTTTGTTTGTAGGCCAACAAGGATATAGATTCTAATAAAAATATGTGTTTCTTTTTTCCCTTTTGAATATGAGGACATGAGAAGCTAAAGGTACTGGAACAGCTACAGCTTCGAAGCCTGAACTGAAACTTTAGCTCTACCAGCATAAGAAAACAAACTCACCATATGTATGAAGAAAGGAAGGAATAAAGAAGTGCTGGGATGTGTTTAAGTCTGATACTGTACTCACCACCCACATTGTTGGTTCTAACAGCACTGTTGAATAGAGCAGGTTGTGCAGTGCACCAGTTGCAGATGTCTTTCTGGCTGAAATTACCGAAGGCATGGCCTTGCAGTTTTTCTTTTAGGATTGCACTACACATGTCTCCATCTAGCCCTGCGATGGGCAGGCAAACTGTTCAGGGTCCACCCTGCCTCTTGTCTGCTAATAGCTGGATTCACTCCTGCTTTCCGCCGGCCCTGAATTGGACTAGGCTGTGTGGAAAATGAATGAATGAATGAATATCTGTATCCAAAGCAGGAGAAACTGGCTGTTGGATCAAAGTAACTCTGGGCTCCAACACATTCATCCCTTGCCCCACATATCCCAAGCGTATCCGAGCTAATAGGACTTCCTATACAGAATCATGCAAACTTGAAAAACCTCTAAATGATGGGAGCAGGGCCACTGCAGTGTTATCAGAAGTGTTCAGATTTAATCTCCCAGAGAGATTTAAATTCTAGCTTCAGCAGGGTGCTGAGTCAAAGAATTGCCTGAGTAGCTGTTGCTGTTATCTGAACTTTGGTAATACCCCTGTGACAAGGATATAAAAAGTATCATGTATATCAGATTTTTTTCATCATGCTGTGTGTATCGTAAGGATTTTTGGTGCACATTTTTAGATATGAATATCTCTAGGGCAGACAAAACGAAGAGCAAGCATTTATTTCCTTTTAAGACTATCTGAATGACACATCGCGCTGTACTGCTGGCAGGGGAAATGACCGAAAAAAGTACTTTCGGCTATGGTTCTCTCTCCAGATAATTTGTTTTACTGGCCCTTTTTTTCTATGTTGAAACTGTTCCCAAAAAAAATAAAATATTTATAATTAAGGACAGAGATCTCAGCTGCCTGATAAGGCCCAAAAGCCTCAAAATACAAAGCAATTAATGTTAATAAGGATTTCTTAAATAACTATCATGATTATTTAGAAATAGACACTATTTTAGTCTATTTGTGTATATTTTAATTAGTATGGCAGGCTATATTAAACAAAAATAAGTTAGGGCAGTCCAGTGAGCCAAAAAGCCTCATTATTTACAGAGGTCAAAGGAGAATGACAAGACCTTTCCAAACAGAAAATGTATTTAGTTTTCACTAAAGAGATCAGTTACTAAAGCATAGAAAGGCCTTTTAAGCTCAAATGCACAGGCTCAGTGCTGCTTATAAATTTACAGTTCATTATTCATCAGATCCTAGAGTAACCCCCTCTCTCTAACCAGAGATGGAAAATAATAAACACAATCCACTAAACACTTGCAATGCTGAGAAGCGGTTTATGTTGGTGTGTGAAATTTGTCATTGTGTGTTCTTTAGTTAGTCCTGACAAATATAAATGCTATGAATACCATTGATCATACTGGGATGGATGTTTCGTCACACAGTAAGTCTTATTAGCATCCAGTATCCATACATTACTGTTTAGACCAAGATAGGGTCCTGAGAAACACCTGTATCAGTGACAGTAACTAAGACAACACAATCTGTTATAAACATGCCATAATCGAGATAGATATTAATGGTTATCAGTTCCTGATATGGATAATAGATACTGCTGTCTATTGTGAGAGGTGCCACTCTGGTTTTGAGGAACATGTTAAACCTCTTATTCTTCACAGATGACACGAAAAGCCTAGCAGTCACTTCTGCTGCCGGATGCTGCTGTTAAATGTGACACACATTGGATGCAAACCACATAAAAATGCTTCATCACTTCTTTATGTATCACTTCTATATGTATTTGGAGAGTTTTTACTGGTGAACGTTTGAAGTTGTCCAAAAGCTCTGTTAGTACAACCACGGCTATGTTCGGATAGGACAGAACATCCAGTGTTAAAATGTTTAAAAAGTCAATTTTACATCAGTTATTTTTCCAGTCTGGTGCCAAAATGGACACTTTTTTAGCTTCTGGTGAAGAAAAGTCCATTTGTCTTTAAATTTGCACTGTTTGTAAGTATTAGTTACATTCAAAATTGTTTCGCTGGTACAATGCAGATGTAAACTCATCTGCATTGATTTGCCCTGCTGCTATGTTCTTTTTTTCTTATTGATCAATCAGCTTTAGCTTACAGCAGATACTGTTTCTGTATTATTGTTATAGGTTTACAACTCAAGTTGTTTTCCCACCATTCAGTTTGTGCTAGGCTAAGGAGTATTACATGTCTGCATGATGGCTGCAGGTATATTGGAGGGGGGGGGGGGGGGACGTGCTGTTTTTTTCAAGTTCCTTTTTTAGGTTGTCTCATTTCCCAAACAAGGTTTGCAAAATCCCCAAGGAAAAAACACCTG
>JBAMHX010000015.1:6174210-6195745 GCA_037177515.1 Pseudomugil tenellus
TCCGGTCGGTCCAGCAATGAAAATACATTTAAAAATAAATAAATAAATATAAAATAAAGAATTCTGATTATCAAGAGGATCTTTGTATATTCATATAAACAGAAAGATCCTCTGGACAGAGCAAAATTGCTCAGCACAACATAGCAGTCAGATCATCATTTTGCCTGCTTAGATGCTGGACAAGACACGTAAGAAAAAAAAAAAGTTTGTGAGAATGACTCAGATTTGTACTGATTGAAATGTTATTGTTTAAGTCAATAATTTCTCAATCTGTTGAGATATCCGTAACTATCTGCACTAAACAAGTGTTACAATGCAAGACAGCATATTTTGACAAAATTTTGATGCTTATTAATTGTAAAATGTAATTCAGTTTGGCAGTGTTAAGCTAGTGTCAGAAAACTCCTGTCATATTTTGTTTATGTTTGCGTCTATTGCCTCAACGCTGTGCACAAGCTCATTTTGCATAAGATGACCAATGAGTCGTCCAATGAGCTCATGGTGCCATGCTTGGATTCCTGGAATTAATAAGAGGAGGGTGAGACTGACGACTAATGACATCAACTAACATCATTAGTGAGGAGAATTAAACTGCACTCTGGGCATTGGAAGGAAATGTTAGAAACAGAGTGAAAAGAAACTCAATGAGAGCAGGAACTGGTAAATTGTGTTACAGTGTGGTGCTAGTTACACAATAAAAAGTTCGTACCTTCCTCAGTTGTTTGTTCACAATGAGTGACAGCAAATTATTTGTATTTTATTTATTACTGCACATGTGTTTTTTTCTTAAATATTTGCAGGCACGAGAAGAAATTAATAATATATCAATATGCTGTAAAATATTGGAAAATGTACAGAAAATGTATATACTGTATTTAACAAGGAAAAAAAGTTTGTAGTAGAAAAAAAACTGACCTTGAAAAGGCGCAGAATGTTGGCCACCATGATTGACACTGAGCTGGCAGAGGCTCCTATCACTCCCACCACTCTCTCTGGTTTGGTAATGATTGGCGGCCCACCGCTGAGACACTTGACATCAGTTGAGTCTTTCTCAATCAGTGCCTGGACAAATGTCAGGGACTGTTCCAGTGCATGAGTGTCCCGGGAGCAGGTGTCGAGAATTCGGGCCCCCAGAGTAATATTAGGCAGCAGCTCATTGTCGTTATTGATACGATCCAGAGCAAATAGCATGGCTTCCAGCCTGTGAATCCCTTTCTCCTTCTTCAGCTCGCCACAGGCTTTCCCATCGTTTCCCCTCGCATGCACTGGGAACAGCCCACCAAGAGATATGTCCCCATCAATGCGTATTGAGTTGAGGTGTGTGTGGCCTGGCATTTTGGGTTTGGCAGCCAAGGCCATTGGGAAAAGACAAGCGAGCAGGAACACCCAGCTGTAAACACCTCTGAAGCAGCCATTCCACACTCTCTCAAGGCCTCTTTGCAGAGTCATATTGAGAGGCTAATTCCACATCCAAAAACAAATTCAAGTCCTTTGAAAATGAAAGAAGCGTGAATGCATATACCCACACACACATGCAAATGTTCCGAAGGTTAGCAGAAATCGTTTTTCGAACAGTGTTGTGTTCAGCAGTCTCTTCTCATGTTTTCTTGCTCTTACATGAACTCAGAAGTACTAATTAAGCTGTCTGCTTATCTCTCTGCTTTTCTTCTTGCTTCTTTGTGTTTTACGCTTTCCTTCCACCTGACAGTGGTGGCTACATGCAGTAACTAAACATTGCAGGGTTGTTGAGGCTTAGTCCTCTGAGATTGCTCTCAAAAGGCAAGAACAAAGGCAGGAAGCTCGTCTCTCTTCTCTGTTTTTCCACAAAATCACTGATACATTTAGCTTTCCTCCTGGTCCATCCAGCAGACAGAAATTCACCGTGGGGTCCACACCTGAAAAGCAAGAAGAGAGGAAGAGATTTGTGAGAGACCGGCTAGAAAAAGCTGGAAGAGAAAAATAAACTGGAACCTCATTTATTCAATATTCATTAAGATGTTTGCTTACAAAGTGGATGTGAAGCAAGCTGCGACACTATGTTATGCGTTCTGTTTGAACTGGCATCATATTTGGATGTGCACAGCACATTGACAGTAAAGGCTCCAGTTTCATTTTTGGATCTTTAAGTTTTACCAGATCTGAATCCTGCATTCATCACAGGAAACCTGCTCTTTGTTGCACACATGCTTCAATTATGAATTATTTCTATGTGCCTTGAGCATAAGTGATTTGCTGCTGCTTGGCATGGTTCCATAGCCCTTATATCTGCACACTGCTCACTTCTTGTAGATTGTCTCAAGAGTTCTTTACCCGAAGATTATGGAATATAGCTCTAAATTAAAAGCACAAGAATGAAAGGAATTCCTAAAGTTGTGAATGTTTCCTGTTGTTCCAAATCCAGTCTCGGTCTCCTTTATAGAGCGGTTATTTTCACTTATAAACATGTGCGTGTTTCTGCATTTGTTTCCCTCCACAGCACCAAGATAACAAAGCAGCAAATATGGACACATTAGGACAGGCCTGCATCTGTCTATTTCTCTCTCAGTTGACCATCACAAAGACATACACACACACACATCTGCCAGGATACACTTCACGCTGTTTTGGTATGCTAACACTCAACCTCCTGCTGTGGTACGGCTGGTAACAAAGGACAGAAGGGGCAAATTTTTGTTCAGAATCACAAAGTTGCAGTACAATCCACCAGCTTCCAAACAAATCACTTTGGTGTTGTGATTTTTTGCAATTAGTTTAATAGAGATGGAAGTAAAGTGGCTGTCAGGAATGAGTCTTTTATCACAACATTTTTCCTCTAATCTTAATACATATTTGTATAACTGCTGCACTGAAGCGGAGGTGCCAAGAGATTTGCCACTGATCATGAATAATTGACAGCTCTGCCTTCTTCTTATGACATATGACGTGGCGTTCTTCAACTTTGCAGATTGCATCAATGATAAAGGGAGTCAGCTCTAACGCAACACAATGGCCTGTCGTGAGCCGTTTCTATCATCCCGCTGAAAACCAAAAAGAGATATTTATATCACTCTGCACATATCATCCTCCTAAAACACTGCATCTATAATGGATGAAAGCCTAGCAGTCACTGCAAAACATCTCATTCTAGGGGAAAGCCTGAAGGAGAAGGAAGAGGACAGTAGTCACATCAACTTGAGTTTTGTAACCGGGAGTTGAAAATAATGTATCAGGTTGAGAAGCAAACTACCAAACAGGGTCAAAGGGGAGTCTGGGTGATGATGATGGAATGCCTAATGCTTTTCAATCCCCATTATGAGACAAAAACAACTTCTGTGCTTTACAGACCCACCATTAAAAAGGAAAAGAAAATTAGTCCTTTACAGCCACATCTGTCTGCCATATCAGTGGTAGAAACTGCCATTGCAATAATGTCCAGATGTAGGTTGAAAATAAATGTGCTGGTGTGTATTTTTTAAAACAAATTCAGAATTATGTTGAGCTGCACCAAACTTGGGGTGCAGGGAGACCTTTTCTCAGTGGAGCTGGTGAATAAACATGTATTAAAATCAATGTTTAATAGCCAATATAAGGAACAGATTCTTTGTAAATGTTAATTTACCTAAAACCTGACTTATTAGCTAATAGAAAATGTTCACAAATTATTTATTATATAATTTCTTGCATGTAATTTGCAGTGAAATGACAAATTTTCTATCTAGAACGAGGTGTCTGGTTTCTTCATTGAGAAAAGTATAAATTTACTAAATCAAGAATTATAGAACTGAACAAAGTTAAACATTTAAACATGGAGTGAGACCATACATGAGAGACAGATAGACAGGATACAAGGTTATAACCCGCAGAGAATCACTTCATTGATCTGTTGTCACACACAAGTCAGAAAATAAGTCTGACCAGTCACTTGGAGACACCTCCATTTAAAGATTTTGGTTGTGTTCATCACAGAATGCGGAGACACTGTTCTGTTACAACATATAGGGCCCCATGCCCTCATCTAAACATTTTCCATGATGGGAAGGACACAACTCAGACAGATGGTTTACTAAGGTCAGAATAACATTAGCCTAGGAACATGATGGTCTGACTTTTCAGACAGATATTAATTAAGAGTAAGGTAATTAAGCTAAGATATGAAAATCTACAACAGCAGCTTTGAGGCAGGAGGAGGGAGACTTTAAAAAGTCCAGTGTAATTGAGTAAATTGTTATGTTTGATTGAACTCCACATATCAGCCCAACAAAGCAGGACTGAATGTGAGGTTCCCACTGCTGTGAAAGCAGGTCATTGAATAATTTAATCATTTTATGACTGTGAGTTTTTGCTTTCAGTTTCAAGCGTTCAGAAGACAGTGTCTGACAGACCTCTGAGGGGCTTCTGACCACAAGGTCAGCGAAGAGTCTTTTTAAACCAGAGTCTTTGGAAAGACTGACTCTGGGAAAATAATGGGAAGTGTTGCCATCCTTGGCATAAGTTGAGAAGTGGTTCTTACACATCATCTTTGTCCATATCCTACCCAGATCCTTGCTGAGGCCAGGTTTCCCCTGATGAGCATTAAGTTGCAAATTCAGATAACATAACCACAGCTCACACGTTGATGTGGAACACAAGAATAATGATGCTGATACCAAAAGAGTAAGAACAGAGTATAAGAGAGAAGATAGGCTGTAAAACTTCTTCTCTGTTAGAGTTTTACACATTCTTCTAGACCCAGCCCAAGCTAAAACTGATTATATTTCTACAAAAACTGCATACGTTTTTATGGAGGACTAGATGGAAATTAAACAATTTACTACTGCACTTAGAGGCCTGATGTTAGCATGTGTTTGTTGGGGTATTTATTTAGTGTAAAATAAAACTTTTAAAACATTGCTTTTCTTTAACAGTATGTTTGAGTTGGATTTGTAGGGATTTATATTCATCCTGTAATATTTTGCACAAAATAATGTTGCAAGCTTTAAAATTAGGGGCTAAAATGCAGGTAAGTAACTTTTCATTTTAGATAAAGCAAAACCAGCACAGAAACCCATTGAGTCCTGCAGTGCTTTGGTTACTGAATCACATTTTAAGAATGAGCTTTGACACCTAAAATAAAGTCCTCCCAATATATCTAGATCTTTTTTGAAGGGTTGGATAGCAGTCCCCCTTTGCTGTCATCACACTACACAATTCAGGATACACAGTGGCAGCTTCACCAGATGTTCAGTCACAGGGCCCAGATGGGCAGAGAAGATAAACATCAGCTGTCTGTGGGGAGTGGGAGTGGGGGGTGAGGCAGGGGGCTTGAGGGAGAATGCACAATCCACACAGCACCCACATCCTCTCTTTGTAACGATAATGAATTCTGGTTTCTTCAACATTTTGTAGTAATCTGAAAGCCAGCAGTATCAATATTTTGTTTGCTAGTTTTGTGGGAACATTATGGACGAAATAACTTTTTTTTATAAGTAAACAGTAACTGTGTGGTGATATAGCTTCCCCTTTCACAAACAGCTACCATCCACAGACAGACGATTGACACAATATGTGCTAGCTTGCCATGCTACTTTGTATCACATGCACAGCGTGGCTCATCGTCACATTCATAGACGTGTGAAAAAGAAGTCTGATCGGAAAAGTGACCAGTGTGTGAATGACTAAGTGTTTCCACTTTAGCAGACTGATGAAGTCAATGATGTAACACATGTCATGGGAAAAGCGCTTAAGGCCACTGTGTCTTTGCAGTGTGGACAGAGAAAACTTTACAATAAAAAATATGGCAATATTTTAAATAAACTGCAGGTTGTGCTATAAGAAGTGAAGAATTGTTTAAGAAGGTTGTTTGTTAAACTTTTTAAGGAAATTATGGCTTTATTTGTTGTTGTTTTTTGTAGTACTTTTTCTTTATGTAAGAACAAGACTGGCAATGTTTCTATCTAATCTAACACAAGCAAATGATTCAACTTAAAATATCATTTCCATATTATGTCATTTTCAGGTGTTTTTTGATAAAAAGTTTTTTACATTTAGACTTTACACGAACAACAAATAATGTCTTTAATTGTCGACTTTGTCAACTATAACTAAACTAATAGAACACCCCTGTAAATGTGCACATTCTACTATAGAGCCTTTTTATTCTGTAATTGTGGCACATTTTAATCAGTCTACAAATAAAAATCACAGGACTCACTACAATTGTACACACCGTCATTACTGCAAAGCCTCACAAGACATCCCACTAATAAGTCCATCAAAGGAGCGAGGCTTTGTCAGACAGTGATGTCCTAATCCAAGGGAGAGCTGCAGTTTTGGCCGTTATGCTTCAGCAGCGGAGATACTTAGGCCCCAAAGGCCAATATGATCATAGCAGAGAATGGAGATAAAGTCCTTACTAGATGAAGCGTTACACTGCCTACATGTCTGTGTTCTGGTCGGCCATTAGTAGGTGTAAGTGCTTTTTTTTTCCTGCTTGAGATTGGGACGGGGGGGTGTGCTGCTGTCAGGAACTGGAAAAAAAGTACTAAAAAACTGAGCAGGGATGCAGCTACAGTAACCAGTCGTTTTATTAGCTGCACCTTGCTGTAATTACGTTGGATTCCCTTTTGCTCTCCAAAATGCCTTAATTCTGCATGGCATACAAAACAGTATTAGAACATTCCTCAGAGATTTTGATCTATATTGACACCATCATGTAGTTGTTGCAGATATATCAACTGTACATCCAAAATCAGAATCTCGTGTTCTACAATATTCCAATATACTGGATTTCAAAGATATTGGATTGGGATCTGGTGAGGGATGCCGTACGAGTACAGTGAATTCCTTGTCATGTTCCAGAAAGCAGTGAGCTTTATGACAATAAAACTCCAACACCAGCTCTGTTTTATTGGGTGCTAGAAAAATGTTTAGGAAAAGTAATGTTTTAGTCATGCTGACCATGTCTACTAAATGCTTTGATTTTGTCACGTGATTGGCTGGTTAGCTATTTGCACATTATCAATTCCAATGAAGTTGGGATGTTGTGTGAAACAAGAATAAAAACAGAACTGGGGTTGTGTTAATAGGAAACTGAACAGACATATCCAATGAAATAGCAAGTGAACATTTACCCTTGAAAGCAAAGGAAACTTTATTTAGAAAGCATCTTTTATGCAAAACAACTAAAAGTGCTTTAATTAATAATATACACATAATATACAATCCTATAAACATAAGCCTGTGCTTGTAGCGTCGCCTTTTTAACCAATACATCAGTTTAAAAATGTAACATGTAATAAACATTTGAGGATAAACATTTGCCTTAACACTGAAGTGAGGAAACAATATCTTGGGGATCTATCCACACTACAAGCTGAACCCCCAAGGACTCCAATGGACATCACCATGGAAACTGGCCAAAGCAGGGCAGTTAGGAATCCACACCACAGTCAGGGCTGCAGAGTGGAATCCCACCAATCACCCTGAGCAGGTCAATCTCCACGTCATTAACCACACAGACACAGCAGGCATAGCTCTCAATGTGGAGGATCACCCCGAGGAAAACATTGAAATGAAAAATTAAACACAAGATTTAAATAAACATAATTTAAAATAAATAACTAACTAAAACTATTTTAATTATGTTGTATTTTAGATTTACTTTGGATTTAATTACCTCATAGTAGCAGCAGTTTTACTAACAGGTGTGGGAAATATCCTTAAGCATGGTTATTATTTTTGCATGTTTTGCTTTTATTGTTTTTAAATGTGATTTTTAAAAAGGGGGAATTAACGTTCAACAGGTTTTGGTTAATCTCTTTACGAATGTAATATGATTATGTAATATATGTATTATAGTAGATTTGTTCATTTTTTTTTAAGTTTAGAAAAACAAACTACTTTAAGTAGTATGAAAACACAAAAACTTTTTTGATTTGTGCCACTTTTGCGGTATATTACTGTATTCTGAGTACAGTGAAACAAGGTAAAGCAGCTGCAGACTATTTAACTTTTACATTAACTAAAACACCTCTTAGCTATATCAAAAAGTAATAAGGTATTTAGTATGCATTTATAATTCCATCACCATTGATATTTCTGAACATTATGCAGCAGTCTTCTTAATCGCAACATGACTTCATGCTAGTCTGTTAGTGTTAGTTCATACTTTTTATAATCAGGCTACCAGAAAGCATTTCTACTTTTCAACTTAAAACCTCCTAAAAACGTAAATGTTTAAATTTGTTTTCTGTGTGCAAAAACAGAAAAAAACAAGGAGTCAGTGGAAAAAGCCAAATAATCCTGTAAATCAGAATTTAATATTATGTTGACATTTCAACAAACATTTAAAGTTTTTCATAATGTAAACAGCAAACGGCAGTGCCTGAGGGTCACGTCTAAACTACTAATCTGTGCTTTAATCAAGGTACTTTTTATGCTTGTGAAATTGAATAAATAATAATGAACATATTTAATATCCTGCCAGTGCCAACACATACAGGCTTTTAATAATGCTGTACACACAACTGGATATTATTTCATGGGAAGATTGTTCTGAAACATCCTATATTAATTTACTTGCACCTTGCCAGAAACAACAGTTATTTACAACAAATTCTCTAATCCAGCCAGCATTATGTTTCTAACACAACATAATAGCTGCTGTAGATTTGCTATGGAAGCTTCCTTCCAAATTGCACTGGGGACTGAAGAGAGTGAAAAATATTATACCTACAATATTACAGTGGCGTTTTTTTAGGTTTATAATGTAAAAATCACATTTTTAGTGATTCAAAGCATGTAATCGGGTGTCTAAAAATAATTGCAATATAAAAATAAAACAGAAAAAAAACACCCTTTGAATTTTGTTGGAGCAAGCAGGTATGAAAACATCTCAGGATTGAATCAAAGAAAATTTCAAAACCTGCTTGGAATTTCAGTGGATTTCACGTTATATGATTCCAACACAAAGCCAAGGTTTTCATCCTGATTATTTTATCTCTGCCCCACTTCATGTTCAGATCATGCTCCATCCACCATACCTTGGATGTGGAAGCGTTCACTTTTTTATTCTGTATTACCAGGATTCTCATAAGTTTCTCTCATCTGTTTTGAAGTTCACTTCATAGATTTATGAAGAAACTACCAAGTATCCTTCCAGTGTGCAGGGAAATGCAACTTCTGATGTGTATTGTTTCCTTAATTTCCAGTCCAATTTCTGGTTTTAGATTTATTAGTGAATCTCCCATCAATGACTGATAACACAGGAAAGATACATTTTTTAATTTTGTCTAAAAATATCCAATATGATCAACATTTATTCATTATGGTTTAAAACACACAACTCTTGAAACTGCTGATGAAGTTTATATCTATTCTATCAGTTTGATGGATGTTAAATGGACCTTTACTTATTGCTTGAAGTGCTTTACAATGTATGTCTCACCTACACCACACACACACACACACACACACATCACGATAGACACACCACTAGGCAATCCAGTGTCTTGCTTAAGGACACTTAGACACAGGAAGCCTTCCTACTAAGCTGCAGTTGCCCAGGGGCCCATTGTGGAATGGGCTCTTAACTGTGTCCAAGAAATTTACTTTTTACTATGACTTATTATGTTGACAAAGATGGAGTGTGTGTTTCACTTGATGCCTTACACTTCAAGAGGTGGATAACATTTTAAGCCATGTGAGAAGAAGAATGATTATTTGCATCTGGATATGTCAGAAGATAATTTTATGTAGTTTTGAGCAAATTCATTTTCTCCATAATCAGAATATGTTAATGTAACTTTTGTTTTACTTGTATTTCCTCATTTCATAAATGATTCAGTAATGTATTTTTGTAAATATAACGTTGCCATGAAATTAGCTGATCAGCTCTGAATTTTATTGACTCTGAAACGTGATATTTTATTATGCTTTCAAAGTGACTCTGTTATTCTCATGTAGTCATACTGAGTTGAATTCATGTGGAAATAATCACATGTACAGCATGATGGGTGCAGCCAATTGAAATGAAATGAAAAATACTTTATTTATCCCATTTTTAGGGAAATTCAAATTGTAGTAGCTTTTTTATTTAAAAAAATAAATAAATAAATAATAAGAAAAGAAACAACAATCAAATAGTCTTGTTATTGATGCTGATGGCTGCTTGAAGGAATGATCTTCTGTACCTCTCAGTCCCACATTGAACATGAACAAGTCTCTCACTGAACACACTCTGTTGCTTCATCACAAATCTTTTTTAATGCAGTCAAATTCCATAATATTCACTAGATTCTAAAATAAAATCTGTACAATTTGAATGAAATGAGGATTCAGACTAATGGGAATCCAGTACTGATCATTTTTATTATTATTTATTTATTTTTTAGCAGCTTAACAATCTTACAAATAGTCCTTTTCCATTAGTACCTCCTCTCCCCGGCTTTCCTCGGCTCTACCAGGCGTCAGGGTGTTTCCACTATAGATATTGCTTATTGTGAGTAGATACTTTTGTGGTACCTGCCTGCTTGAGTTTCCAAGTGGAGAGAGTCAGGCTCAAATTGTTACTACAGGCTGGAGTAGTGATCAGCTCAGAGCTTTGGTATTAATAGTAATCTGCAGCTTCAGAATTAACACCGACGTACTTTCAGTAGCTCTGATTGTTGACTGCTTCATAATAATCTCTGATCACGGCTGCACATTCTGAACCGCTTCCACATTAGGAAAGGCAAGGCAAGTTTATTTATATAGCGCTTTTCAGGTCCAAGACAATTCAAAGCACTTTACATACAGGGTCCCGAATTATAATGGACAACCAGTAGAGTCTAATAGAGTTAAGTTGTATAGAGTAGGTACTAATGGAAAAGGCTCATAAGGGACATAATTCTTACTTTGTTCACCCCTTTTGTCCAGAATATACTAAACTAATATGTACAAATGAAAGAAAAAAGATGTCATCCTAAAAGTCAAAAGTGTTGTATGTCATTTCATTGCATTTACAGCTCTTAGTGCTTTTTAGATGTTTTTCTTCGTATTTAAATGCATATAATATTCAAACCCGGGATGAAAGGAAGGGATCTGGTGGATCAGCCTTAATTAACCATCTTGATGACATGGATTAGATCCATTGTTGCTTGTCCACCAACACTATCATTGGAGGAATATCTTTTGATAGAACGGTAATCTATCCAATTTTAAGGTTCCACCAAATCCGAAAAGGCAAAAATAAACTCTTGCAATGACATCTTATCACAAGACTTCATACCTTTTCTCTATCAATCTATTACCTGTAAGTAAGTTTTATATATTGCAGGTTTTCTTGGTTTTACATTTTGTACGACTAACACAATCTCTATTCTCCCCTTGTCTTTATTTCCTTATGAAGTAAAACTGGAGGTCAAACACCTGTGTTATATGTGTGTGCGTGGGCAGGAATTACTATCAAATGCCTGCAAAGGAACATGAACACTGATGCAAATTGTGGCTATTTGGTATTAAGGGATTTTTTTCTATAATTGGCTTTCATCTCACACGCTGTCTGTGCTTGACCCCCCACCTCCCTAATTCTGCTGCACAGTTTGAAAACCTCATTGCTACACTATTGAAGAGCAAGAAAATTGTCTGAGTTCAGTGGAAGGCAACCTTTGTGGCAATTGTTACACAAGTCACAGCAGATGCATCATAATCTGAGTCAGTGTCACATTAATTCTGGGTGAAATGTTCCTTGTGAGATGAGTCAGACTCAAGGTAGGAGAAAAAAAACAAGGGGATAAAAGTGCAGGGATGCATAAAGTACTTGAATGAAATGGCATCATTACATGCGTTGTAACTCTTTATCCCAGTGTACCCGTAATATCATGCAATCTCTATAACAGACATCAGACCCATCTTAGACAACACCGTCCCCTACATTACCCTTCTCTCCCTCTTCAGGACATTGTCCATTAGCTTGCTCCACTAGAGCCGGAGATTCCAGGCTTTATTCAAATACACTCATTAACAATTTTTAAATATAAAATGCAAATTTTGCTGAAAGTGTGTATTTCTGTTCTGGATGAACAGGAAAAGAATAGAAGTCTGAAAACTTCTGATGATGTGTTATCAAAATGGGCAAAACAAGTCTTTGACCAGACATGATCACAAGACTAAAAATTCCCATCCCTGCTGCTGCTGTGTTTGCTATGTACATTTCTAATCACATGGTATTTTTGTTATTGACAGTGATCCCAAATGTGATTCATTTATTTTTACATTTACATATCAATGCAGACTGCATGCAGAATGAGGACAAAGAACTCTAAACCACACTGCTCACAGTGAAAACCTCATTCTTGCATCAATAAGCCTTAATAAGAATCCCAGGACTGTGTTAGTCAGCTGCACCGTTAAACACCCTTTCATACACACTGCAGGCTACAAGATGCAAAGTGCATACAAGTGTAGCACATCCTCCTCTCTGCATGTATGTAAAATGTGAATTATTCATGGATGAATCCTTCAAGGTTCTGCCAGCATATGTTCAATTATTAGTAGAAAGCGTGTTGGGGTGGAGGAATTATATAACTTTGTTCTGGTGATTCCTTTATTTCTTGACTGAATTATTTTATCCAAAAAATATGAGAAATGTGTCATTGAGAAGCAGCAAATCATTAAGCAGCAAAAAAAAAAGCTACCCGAGCCTTTGAGTGTGTCCCACTTTGCTTGAACTAATTTTTCATGTTGCACTACAGTTTACAACATCAACACACAAAAAGGACCCTTTGAGCTTCGCTGGAGAGGAGCCAATCGCAGTAAGCGTTTGAATCAGACTGTCCTAAATGTGCCAAATGAGACAGACACAAGATGTGGACAGAATGCAGGTTCAGCTGCAGTATAATGCTTGCTGCACAAAACTAGGCTGCAGACACTCTATAATAGAGCTAAGTTGTCTATCATATCACTTTGCTTTATCGTGGTCATGTATATGCACATCAGCTGCACATCAACTTTCTACTGCACTGCTGCAAAACAAGTAATTCAAGAGGACAATACAGGACATGTCAGCAAAAGGAATGTTATTTTAAAATGCTATATTTGTTTATTGTTTCATTTTCTGAGACTTTTTTGTATTAAATTTCTTGACGTTTCTGTTTTTTGTTTTTTTTGGGGGGGGGGGGGGTTTCACGAAAACGTATACCTATATTGTCGTTCTTTATTGAAATAATAACACAATGCACAGTTTTGCCAACATAATCTGCACTGATAGATTTAAAAAGAAGATAGTAAATAACACAGGCGGATCCATAAGTAATTCAGCTGGATCTCCAACCAACTGAGTGAACATATTAGTATACAAAGCGGTGACAGTTGTTCTGCAGATAAATACTCCAACATCATATATAAGAAGACTGATAAAAGACAGTAAAAAGATTTCAAATTAACATAAGACCAATGTTTTATTTTAATGCAGTGAACAAACCTGATTTTGAGGTGTATTTGTTTGGAGTACTGCTTACAGCACCATTTCTTTCTAGCTTTATGAGAAAAATGATACATTTAGTGTGTGCACTGCACAGAAATTAAATGACGGAAAGCTTTGGCAGCTGCCATGTAAAGCTTTCTCTGAATCCAATAAATCTCTTCCCAGGAACTGCACCTTAATAGTCAAGTAATAGCTGGCTAAGAGAGCTGAGCACATTTCAGAGTGTGCAAAGGAGATAGTTTTGTCACCGAAAGCAAATGCTCCAAAAGCACCACTCTTTGTGGTAACAATAGGGGAGCAAAGATGTATTTGTTAGGAATCACATATTTCAAATCACACATTGAGCTTCTAAGTATAGCCTGGGTTTATCTGTCCTCCTGGAGACAGAAGCTATGAATACTGCATCCCTCTAGTTGCTGCCACCCTGTCAAAGAGGGTTTCAATGTTAAGGCATGCTTGAATGGATAAAGTGGAATCTTTATCATGAGAACAGGGCCATTCACTTCTCGTCTGCATTTCTTCACATACTGGTGTGGGAAGCTAACTATTTCCTGAGGGACTCAAAAGCAACATAACGTATAACAAAGATAAAGAGAGAGCAGGAGCTCTGCAAACTCTCAGATCTATCCTGAAAACGTAAGACTTTAGAAGGTGATGCGAGATTGGCTCAAGCAGCTGAGTCCCTGCTTTTAAATGAGGTGTTTAACAGAGGAATTGGAGCAATTCGCTGTCTGTCCATTGTGTTTCATTTTGCTGTGGCAGAATTCAGTCATTTTTGCTTTCTTCTTTAAGCCCAGGATTTACATGAAAGGTATAGTGAATTTGGTGATAGTGCAGCTCTGAATCTCCCACCATGATTTCACTGTTAAACATCTAAATCTTATCTAAAGGTAGGTAGGAACATTTACTTTTACCAGTAACTTCATGGGGGATATACCCCCAGCCTTCGCTTCCGACGACATAGACCTTGTTTTACTTTTACTCATTCTAGAAAACTGGCATCAGACACTTTTTATAAAGAAAGTTGTTGAAAAGTCAGAGCTTAAATATGTATTGCTGTAATCATTCAATGCTGATTAATTGAAATTGGCAATAATTCTGCATCACCAAGTGCATCAGTCTAGAAAATTGAACCATATGTTCCATCCACTGGACCAAGAACATCTTTTTTGCCAAACCAGTTCATACATGTAGTCTATGAGGAGGTTAGGAGAAGGGTTTTTACCTGTATTAGATTATAAGATTACAACATGTATGGCATCTTGTAAAACTGTACACAGTATTTAAAGCAGTTTGGAACGTTAAAGATAGTCACATTCAGTGTTGTGCATGAACGCGTTCAATGAACAGCGTTCACTAAATACGTTCACATTTACATGAACGGTGAAGTTTTCATTTAGTAAACGTGAATGAGAGCGACGCTCACTTTGGCAAGAGTGAGCGGCGCACGCAGTTCTTGTTCACGCTCATTTGAAAAGTCCGGTTTTACGAAACTGTTTATGGTAAACACCATGACGATAAAGCATGGCTAGTGCTAGTTCCCATGATTCATCCATCTATCCATCCATCCATCCATCCATCCATCCATCCCAGGTTAAGAAGACGTTTTATTGAGTAGTAACAAAATGTAACAAATAAATGTGAACTACTTGTTTTTTTAGACAGATGAACTTAGCTAATTTTTTAAAAAAAGAACTATGAACATTAAATTGTTCATTTTTATCTGTGTGAACTGAACTTTGAGCTAGTTCTCTTTAAGTATGAACTGGCACAACACTGGTCACATTTACCTGTACATCAGTATCATCTGTCACTTCCACAAAAGGCAGGATCTTGGCCATTCATTTCTCTTTAACTGACACTCCAAATGTTTTTAGAATACATGCTATATCCTTTAAATACAAACACAAATTAAAAGCAAATATCTCTGCTGTCTTAGGAATAGAATCAACTATATTATTAGAAATAGTACAGTATTTACATGACAAACTAGCAGGGATACATATATATACACAGAGAGAGAAGAACTAGACAGAAAAATATGAGGGGCCGTGTGGGACATAATTCAGAAATACT
This sequence comes from Pseudomugil tenellus, assembly GCA_037177515.1. Classification (NCBI taxonomy): domain Eukaryota; kingdom Metazoa; phylum Chordata; class Actinopteri; order Atheriniformes; family Pseudomugilidae; genus Pseudomugil; species Pseudomugil tenellus. Next base: position 6,189,707 of record JBAMHX010000015.1, read on the forward strand.
CTCTCATAGACACATGTGAAATTTAAGTCATTCACACAACATACTGAAACCGCTCATACAATATAGTAAAAATATTCACACATTATAGTGAAACCTCTCATACAATATACTGAAAATGTCTCTCATATACTATACTGAAATATCTTCTTACATACAACACTGAAAACCTCTCATACAACATACTAAAACCCTCTCATATAATATACTAAAACCCTCTCATACAACATACTGAAACCCTCTCATACAACATACTGAAACCCTCTCATACAACATACTGAAATCCTCTAATACAACATACTGAAATCCCCCCATACAACATACTAAAACCCTCTCATATCATATACTAAAACCCTCTCATACCTCCCATACAACTTAGAAAAATACAGAAAGACAGTAAACAGAGTACTAACAGAAATCAGGGGGGATGCTTAACAGTTTTCTAGATATATGTCAATTGTTTAACCATGTATAATCATGTTTTATAAAAATTCATTGTACCCTTTTAAATAAACTAAACTTGAACCTTAAATAACTGCACAGTATATCAAACTGGTGAAAAAAACAAAGAAGAAAGTATTTAATGGAGACACATACACCCTCTGTGCTACTCTGGCTCTTTTTATATCTATTTCTGAGAGTGTGCATCTCATGATCTCCTCTATGTTTGCTGTATGTTGCTATTGCAAAATGACACTCAGTGCTGCTTAAATGAATTGCCTAAAATAAACACCAACATAAAGCACACATTGGAGTATGTGGACAAAGATATTTCACAACATTTGAGACCTGTGTACCTGTTTTAAATTAAGAACAAATGAACCCTTAGGCAGATGTTTCCAAACTGTTGAGACTTCTTTCCAGTCCTCACCCATAAGCACGTGTCATGCAAATGTGTATCCTATGTAGTATGAAAGTTTTCATTTCACTCTTTGGAATAAATTAACTGATAAACATGAAAGGTTGAAGTCATCCATTAAACTTAACTTTCATAGTGTTAACTTTAACTAATAGTCTCTTCATCCTAAGCAATGGCTATCCATCCTAACAAATTACTATGTAAGAAGAAAAAAATACAATAAACATGAGTATCATTATGCTTTCCTTTAGTTTAGGTTTCTATAAACAGGATGTTGTCAAGGACCTCCTGCTGTTGAGATTACAGTTTCTCTGCTGTGCTCTATGCTGGACAGGATGTAAGCAGACTGATGACCACACTTGTGTTGGTGCTTCTGAGCTTGTATCTAGGCTCTCTGTCATCAGCCAGAACCCTTTTAAGCACTGACTTCTTCATAATGCCATCTTCCCTTTTTAGTGATATCATTTCTAAAGAACTTGAGAGAAAAGCCAGCTTTTTATTGCTATCTGCCTTCATTGAAGCCTCTACTCTATTTTGTCATTTATCTCCTCTTAGAGGGATCTATCCAGCTTCAAAGGGTATCCAGTCAGCCTTTGGTCTGATGACATGAATTTAATCCCCAGACTAAAGATTTTTATAAAAGGTTTCTATTTTTTTATACATCTTCTTGTCAAATGTGAATGCTGGGCAGCTGCAGTGCAACTAAAGGAGCATGTTATGGGTCTGGCAAAAGGATAAGTAGGATTTAAACACAGGCAACAAAAGCAATGAATTACATGGTATTAGACTAAGTTTTGCATAATTGATGATTGTCTTGCTAACCAAATTACTGAATATAAAACCCTTTTTTTTATTTTTTTTTTCTTATCTTTCCAGGTAGCATTCTGTAATGTTTTTAAGCCTTATGGATGAAATATATTTCTCACCTGGTGTGGGAAGGTTATCCTTTACAATTACTACTTTATGATCTAACCCTTATTGGCTACTACACAAATACCCTTCACTTAACTTTGTGAGGAAAGAATCTAAAATTTGACTTCATGACAGCTTTTCATTTGAGAGAAACCGAACTCATCACATATATAATAACATGTTGAGCACATGGCTTTGTGACAGCTGCCCCGAGCTTTGCTGCAGGGCCTGTCTGCTGTGATCTGGCTGCCTTCAGAAGCTTCTGACCCGTTCTGCTCTATGAAAGTTGTTTGAGGACTTAGACGTAACATTGCTCTGACTTTATTGGACCTTCTGTCATGGAGCTTTGAATCATTTGGCATAATCCACAGTGACTGAAGGTGTTGATAGCCAGATGAGATATGATGATGGCCTGTCCTGGGGTCAATTAGTCTTTTTAGTACAGCTCATTGTCCAAAATCGTAAGGTTAAATAAAATTGTCCACAAGTCATACACTCAAACACTGTCTGACCAAACCTGTTTCTATTGTAGCATTGCTGAAGACGGTGTCTAAATGGGGAACAATGTGATGGCAAATATTTACTTTAAAAAATACAGACTTGTTGATTTCAGATTTTCTTCCATCTATATGCTGGCTGACACAATTTTTGGAAGAATATGTCCCCTCTTGAGAGAATACTTGCAAGTATATTGTTAAAAAAAAAAAAAAAACTGTGTCCATGATCAAAAAATTCATATTACAAAAGATACATTTAATTACTGACTGTGATATTTGTCAAATTTCAGCCAAATAGAGTTTATTAAGTAGTTTATCAAGTGTCCAGTTTGAAAAGGAATCAGTAAAACTCCAATTGGCATCTAATTTCTTCCTCCGCTGTTGCAGCCCCTTAAACTGACAAAACTAAGACTTGGCTGCAGCATTATTGACTTGATTATTGGACTGGAAATGCTTCCATTTACTGTTAAATGAAAAATATCTGCTGTGTACATGTGTTTCGGTCTATATAAAAATGTCACTAACATCTAATAGTGTAGTACCATGGTTTTTGTTTGTTTAATTATTCACCTGTGAATCACAGAAGCAAAAAGAATAGATAGGTTTAAATGATAATATAATAATATGAACAATAACAACCTCTCTGGTTGTGCTACTTCTGTCCCCATGTGGGCTCACTATTCAAGCAACTATTCTACACTTAAGGTGAATGTCATGTTTAAATAAGTACAAAAATATATAATAAGACAGAATAATATGTGTATTTTTGTAACATCTTATTTCTTTATTAGAACATTTTCAATTCAAATCAGCTTTATTTGTATAGCACCACTTCACAACTATGGCATCTCAATTTACAGACACATCAGTTTGAGCCAATTTATAATAAATAGCCTCTTTAAGGAACCAACAGATTGCAATCTTGGCTTCAATCCAGTCTCCCATCCTGAGCTATATGAGGCAACAGTGGAAAGGGAAACTCCTTTTTAATAGAATGGAAAAGAATTTGGGTTTTAAACCATAGAATGTACACAAAAGATTGATGGGGCCTCCCAGTAGGTTTCTGAAGAGCAAAAGTGAAGCTAACTGGTCAGTTCCTACCTTCACCATCTTGACAGCATTATGTGTGTCGTCTCTCAAAGAAAATACAAAAAATTGTCAAAGAATTGGAGCTTAGAGTTGGGCTTAGAGGGAAAATCAACTTCTGTAGTCATTTGGTTCAGATAGTAATGGTTTATCAGTCACTGGAACTAGGCAGGTTGTTTTTCACACCACAAAAATTATTTTCTGACTCAGACTGGTGTCGAACAGGTGCTGGAGAATCAGACATAGTTGTCTTGAGCGGGTCTTGAGAACTCCGGGACTGGCACAATCTGGACCTGCAGCCTTGTTCTTTTTCTGTTTCATCAGTTGTTTAATGAGTTGATTACAGAAGACAGAAAGGAGGCAGAGGGGGTTTCAGGAAATCCTGATGTGGAGGGAGATGAGGTTGTGATCAGGTACTTGACTGAGCTGCAGGGTGACAGAGTGGGGGTGTGACAAGAAAGCTGTAGGCTCATGGGGCTAGCATGTAGGCTCATTTCAGCTAGCAGTTCGATGTCTCTTGTGTGAGGTTGTGTGGGAATGTGTACCCTATGCCCTAACCCCTCATTCACTACATAGGACTACACTTCATAGTGCCCTCAATTCAGACATGAAGCTCACTACTTTCTCCCTGTCATGACTAAAAGCTGTTACTATGGCAACCACAACGGACTTGAAGGTGACACTGCAATCTAATTTCTTGTGAAAATCCCTTATTTACTTGTATTGTATTTTATTCTTGTTTTGTATCACATTTATTGAGTAGAAAAGGGATCAAAATTATGCTTTATAGTTTTTTTGTGAAAGATTTTTTATGTTCATATTATTTGTGGTCTATATTTACCCATTTAGTGACCATTGATGCTCACTACTTTGCAAGATGCGTTGTGGGTCATTTTGAGTGCACTACTTTTTCCCAAAGTACATTCAGACACCCCTACAATGGCATGACCAATATATAGGGCACTATGTAGGACACAGGGTGCACATTCGGACACAGCCTAGATCTTCTTTTTGACAATAACATGTCCAGGATGACACCAACACTGGAAAACCAGTACTGCAAGTCCACTTCCCTTTTAGTTTTTCGCTGAGTTGTTCATTGCGGTCTGCACGAACCATCTTGAAGCCGTGTACAGACAAATTACAGTTTAGGATATGTTAAGTTAGAAGATGGAGCTCCGGCGTGACATTGCATTTAGGAATTCAGTCAACACATGTAAAAGACGTGACCGAGAGATCCCTGCTGTGTTGGCTACTATACGCTAGTATGACCCAGATGCCAAAAACTCTAGACTTGCCAGGAGTTCAATTATTGCAGGTATTGCATGATTCCTTCTTGTGTCTGGCTCCAAATCTGCATTAAGTTCCTCCAACAGCTCCAAAACAGCAAGGCTGGATAGGCGATATGTTTTAATAATTAGTTCCTCTCTCATTCCAAACATGTCAACACGGGGAGGAAATATGTGTTCTCTCCGTCATCTTTGATTATTTCTATGTCTTCATGTTGCAACAATCACTGTAATCATTTGCGCAATTATGCATTGCCCCCGTTTGCAAGTCCTTTTGAAACGTGCTAAATATAGGCGCAGTTTCTACCAACAAAATTATTTGTTTATTTTGATAAATCGCTTTGCGTGTGCTAAAATCCTATATTTACATGTTCTCCTTCCACTCCATGCAAAAATGCGTCTGAACGCCCCAATTTACATATTCATTGAGGCAAATATACTAACTCGAGGAGGATGCGCAATTTTGCACCTTTGGAAGATGCAAACCCTTTTAATTGCTGTTAGTAGATCAGTTTGTACTTTTTTTAGCATGTACAATGGGTTTGCATGCGTTTTAGTACACGCAAACCTTTAGTAAATCTGGTCCTAAATCTGCTACTATGGACAGTCCAAACTCCTCACTAGTGAGAGAAAACCGTAAGAGATATCAAAATAATTATTTCACCGTGCACGGCACAAGGCTTTCAGCTCGATAGGGACATTAGTTATTTTTTCCTACTGTTAAAAGAATATAAATGGTGATGATTTAAAAATTATGGAGCTTTGATTACCGACCTGGGCCTGCTGGGGTTGATTCCCCCTGACTGCAATCGGCTCTGCCACCTCCTCTGCTGCCTCCTTGAAGGATGCTAGGTTGGCTTTGGGTGGAGTGGCTGGGGTCCTAGTTTGGGGCTGACTGCTGGTGGCCCTGGTCTTAGGGCATTCCTGGCCTGCCTCTGACCTTTGTGTAGATGGGGTCACCTGAGCATGTTCACTGTTCTATGAGCAATTCTCACCTCATACGTTCTGCATATTGACACATTCACTGAGTTTGTTTTCTTCACTAATAGCCATTTTTGTGTGCGGTAAAAAGTTGAACTAAAAAACACTTTTTTGCATTCATTTATTTACATATTTTGGTCATTCAACTCTGGTGCTCTTTTCCAGCCTTGGCTTGAGTTGAAGCCAAGAAGATTTGCAATGTTTTGATGTATGATATGTGTCAGTAGGATAAAAGTTGAAAGAGTTATTAAAATGTGTTTGAAAATTTGAGAACAGCTGAAGAGTTAGGGGCTGATTTATGAAGAGGGCTAAATTGCTGCGGAATTGGAGAATACCTGCAAAGTTTTGCTCCGGTTACGTTTCCACGGTTAGCACCTGATCTATCAAGATTGCTCAGCAATTGACAACAGGTGCAAAC
>JBAMHX010000015.1:6210873-6235394 GCA_037177515.1 Pseudomugil tenellus
TATATATATATTTCTCAGGCCCTCAGTGCAAAACTAAAATGAAACATCTACACGTGTTTCTCTCTGCTGAACATGTCCATGCAAAACTATATTCTGCTCATTGTTGTCTTTTGCAGAAAACTGCTGGCATTAGTTACCGTACTCACGTTATGTTGATCTCCTCAAGAAGTTTATTAAATTTATTGTTTATCTTGTTAATGTTTCCTCTATAAAATGTCACATTGAATAAACCTGAGAAAAACACATTTAAAACATTCTTTAAGGTTTTTTTAACTGTTGTTTATAACTAGACAAAGGCTGATTTTCTGAAACATCACATGCAGTGGACTACAATGAGTGAATTATTTCTTTTAAGGTGTTGTAATGAATACTGAAACGACTCGTTAAGTTAGTCAATTAACTCAATCAACAAATTTCATCAATAAAAATGATTTGCCTTGACGCTTCACTTAATCCCCACACATATTTCCTTGTCAGTGGTTGCAGCCTTCACACCATCAATTATAACGGTCACATCATAGGCTTACGTGCTTACAAATGTAGCTGGCTGGATTTGATGGGATGATGGAGGAAAGCGGAAAAGCAAAAACTAAAAAGTTAGGAGCAAAATCTAAGAAAAACATGAAAATGTTTAAAATCTTACCATGTATCTTTTTTACTTTAAAACTCTACGTTCCAGCCTTGTTTGATGGCACAGTGATATTTTTCATGTGCATTTCTACCCTTACCAATGGTCACGAGTCACGTAGTGGTCGAAAGGCGATCGCAAAATGAGTTTCTTCTGCAGGGTGGCATATTGTAGTGATATGTTTGAGAGAGACATAAAATCCATTAAGAGATCATCTACAACATGACTGGTGGAAGCGCAACTTCCAAGGTCAGTGTCATTACAATGACTTCTAGGAAAATATTATGTCTCTCGTTGGATGAATATGTTTTGTTCATATTAATCAGAGCAGCCTCAATTTGTAAAAGTCAACTAATATTCCCAAATAACTGTCATGAAGTTTCAGCTAAAATCAATGAACATATTACATGTTATTATTTCAGTCCTTGTCTCTGATCCATTTTTAATATATGAACTGATGCTGACTTCACAGTTGCTTCACATCAGGTAGAAAGCAAGTACCAGCTGTTTTATTTTATTTTTTTATGTTAATATCATAATAATAAAAGTTTATGAAAAACATGTTTTATGTATTTCATTTTTTAGGTTGTTAATAAAAATCCTTCAAAAGACTGAGAGACCTTTTTACTTTGTTTACCTTTGAGTAAGTTTGTTTTCTGTTGTTTTTAAAAGAAAGGGTTTTTTTGTTTTGTTTACCTTTAGTTATCTCCTGAAACAGTATAATAATGTTGCACTAATTGCACCAATTAGCTTCTGATAAGGAGTTCAGTATTTAATCATAATATATTTTCCAAAAAGAAACCACATGAAGACACCTGTTTATTTTCTCAGTATTTCTAATCCTATTACTTATATAACTGAATGAAGAATCAACACTCGATGACCAAAATAATTATTTGCCACAGTTACAGTTCAAAGGAATGCTTGAATATAAACAACATTATCAAATTATAACAGTACTGTCCTGAAAAGTCATATACGTCTGGAAACTGCTGCCGTTCCTTCCTTCAACACTCTGCTGCTGACCTTGCAGAAAAAAAAGACAAACCTTTGTAAGAAAGAACTGGATTATTTGATGCCAGCTTTGGAAAGTTCCCAACTGTCCGGGGATGAGGCAGCTGTGAACTTGCTCTTTCAAACGTTCGCACTCTAGAGATGCAGTGTCACATCCACAAAACTTACTGGAACAAAACACCAGGCAGAATGACTCCACTCATCTTATTCCTGAAAAATGTAACATTAAATAAATAAATCAATTCCTCGTTTGCCAAGTAAACCTCTTTAGTAGGAACAAGGATGCATATCATCAGCATTACACATCTTAACTAACTGCTATTCACAGTAGAAAATGTCTGTAAAGTCTGGATGGCTTAGAAGCCAAAGCCAGGTCTCTCACTTCTCCATTTTTTCTCTATTACTATATCACTATACTTTACCTCGAACTGGTAAAAATAATTTAGAATTTCACGCATCTCCTCATATAAATACTGTGGACATTGGTGGTTCGGGTGTTTATCACTCAATACTACAATATTTCCTATGTTGTATGTATCCCTATTAGCAATTTGATCATTTAAAAACCTAAATTAATATGTGAATTAAAGAAACTAGCTAACTCAAAGGAGAAGCAGGTTTCTCTCACATACTCCTAAAAAGTCATGAGGCATTGCTGACTCTTGGACATTGGGTCTAAATATATGATTCTTGTCGCAATTTTCTTAATGTATTAATTATGCACTAAAAACACATATTTACATTGCTGGGAAACAAATATTGGTTCTCTCTTTTGCACAACTATTCCTGAGTTCCAGCACTTTTTTTTTATACAAGAAAACATGTTGGATCAGCATTCCTAGTAAAATAAGGCATATATTATAATCCTCCCTCTGGGCTCACACACTAATTTAAACATACAGCAGTAAAACCATTTATGAGGGGAACTGTGTGTACAAGGGTGTTTAAATATGTGGTTGTCTCAGGGGCATCCACAAGTTTTGGTAATCTGTATTTGACATGCAAGCTATTTATCAAAGTAGCATTAGTTCTTAAACCAAAGCGGACTATGTAAAGGCTACAGATATTTTACCTAAAGATCAGCACTCATTCCACACCAAGGAAAAAAACATGAGAGAAATCAGTACAGGTTGGGAAATAAATATTGGTAAAGTAACGCTGTGTCAAAATCTATCCGCAGAGGAAATGTGTTTCTGATTTTTTTTTTTAAAAATTACACACTTTTTTTTTACTGCTCAAGGGGTTTAAAATGTGATATAAAGCCTAGAATAGACATTCAGCATCTGCTCTCCATCCACAGAGACCAGAAACCATTTCTAAAACTTTAATGTTTCATCAGATTCTATCCATCTTAGCATGTACTGGGGAAACCACATCCTCACAGGAATACTGAGAAGGAACGGTGCCTTCTTAAAATGCAGCAGGAGGAGCAGAAGTGCAGGTTGGCATGCTGTAACATGGACAACATTATTGACATGAATTTCTGCTTATTAGCATGCTGACATTTGGCAGAAGCAGAGAGAGGAGAGGGAAGCTAATGTGCGCTCAGCGACTTTTCCCTATGGACCTGAAAGATGAACTCCAATAACCTCACTAGCTTTTCCCACGTCTGATAGTTCTGCAGGAGTGACCTTCAGGTCACATCTTTGCTTATCTGTCTCAGAAACACCGAATAAGAATGATTCTTTGGATCTGTGACGTGTGTTGTTGCAGATAAAGTTGCTTCTCTGGACAGCTTCAAAAAACTTTTATTTTTCTTCAAGAAGAAAAATTGCAGTTTTCTATACATTAAAACTGTCTCATAGCAACCATAAGAAAATGAAAGCCACGGTTTGATTAAATTACTCTTTCAAGAACTTCTCTGTTGTCAGCAAAGTGAAAGTAATTTTTTTTTAGCTTTGTCTCAATTCTGCGAGGTGAGAAGCCTTGACAGATCTGCCTCCCAGTGATAGCTCGGTTCCTGACATCCCAGCCTCCAAATGGGCTGCCAGATCATGTGCTCTTTACGACCAAGATGCCCCGACTTTGATTTACCTCATTAAAGGTGCTGTAGATGACTGTAGCTAATACGATACAAAGGAATCATAGAACAAGAACAAATACATTTACCGTACTCGTTTTTGCAATCCAGCTTCCACTGAACAAGTAATTAACAATTATGTGTAACACACATTTGCTGGTGAAATGCTGGTACTGGTAAAGTTGCTACCCCTAACTACACCATACGCTTGTAAAGCTGCAACAAAACATCAAAACACCATAATTACCTTTAACATTGTCAACTTAGGCTAAATTGTTAGTTGAAAAAGTCTCACTGCATTTGTTTTGATTGTTATTATTATAGCTTGTAGTGCTCAGATCAGTTGTGTATAGTTGATTTTCATCAGACTTCTGACCGATGTTCTTTCTTGCAAATGCACCCAATTGATTTCCAGACATATGATTTTATAGTACGTTGTAAACTCCGACACCTATGGCTTACTGAAGATGCAACAACCTTGGACTTATCTGCTACTTTCATTGCTAAATAGAATTTTTAACAGAACGAGAAAACCAGCAGATACGCTGTCTCACAGTATTCAGGCTCTGATCATTGCACACTTGATGCCTCCTGCATGACCTTGACACAGAAAGCTTGCATTAACTTTGTATAAGATCTGATGCCAAAGTTTCAGTTTGGCCGTTCAGCAGTTTATGACACTTTTGATTGGATTCAGGACTCTACACTGTAATTATATCATAAGTGTTAAAAACAGGTTCTAATTAGTATATTTTAGCACTAGTAGTTTACAGCCCTGGTAATTAAGGCTATAATGAACCCATTAATACTTCTTATAAAGTGAGCAGGTATGACAGCCTTAAATGATTATTACACTTTAATAAAGTCATGAGACCTAGGCTGCAGGGTAAAAAGGAACTTTGAAAAACAATGAATAGCACAACTATGAATTGTCAGTGGCCTCATCAGAGTTTGTATTTCTGTAACATGTCATCTGGTTGAAATCTCACTGATCAGGTACAGCATTAAAACCACTAATGAGTGCAGTGAATTATATTGATCATCTCAATGTTCTACTGGGAGGCTTTAGATCCCAGCATTAACCCAGGAATTCTTCCAGTGTTGATGAAGTCACTGATGAGTCACTTTATCACACAATAACCAACTGTAAACATATTTAGACTCGCCTCTTCACTAGACATTATGCCCTCATTAAAAACTAATCAGCAGCTTGTTAGATTACAACAAATACTCAGTCATTTTTAGGCCCCATTTTACAATGTCTGAAGGAAGAAATGTTCTGGCTTTGACCCAAAATATATTTATCTGGCATGTTCAAAACAGATGCTGAAATCTTTGTTCCTTGTTGATTTGTGATACCAGGAGATTCTGACAAAGCGGCAGGATGCAATTCCTTTGGGCTACGCGTAAGAATAAAGTTTTATCGTAGACATTGCTCCTTCAGCACTCTCTTACCCAAGCAGAATCAGGCTGAACTGATGAAGGATGAGATAAAAACAGCCTGCGCTTGCTGTGCTTCCTGCATGTTTTCACATTTTTTATCTCAATTGACTTTTTTTCTTTTTTATAAGTTAAATAAAGGTCAAAAATCAAAGAGGGCTGACATTGCTTTCCTTTGTTTTGATCAAGCAGTAGAAGTGATGGGCATTTTCAGCATATGTTATCATTTTCAGCTCCACGGAGGAGGAAGAGTGATAAATATGTGCTGTATATTTTATAGAATGTTTTTTTTTTCCAAGAGTAATTTATTAAACCTTCTATTTTTTACATTATTGCAAATTTCAAGAGGATGCCTTCCTGATGCACTTACTTATTCTTTCTTAATGAATGCACAGATCATACTTATTCAAACTATATTTATAAATAAAATACTTAAAAAACATCAGGATGTTGAACAAAAAGAACACATACAAACCTTTAAAATGCATGAAGTAAATGTAAAAATATAAACACAATAAAACATTTCTCTCAGATAAATTTAACCAGCTTTTCACGAGTTTTTTTTTTAATATTTTTGCACATTTTAGAATATTTATATTTTGTTTCCATCTTACCTCTGAAATCACAGTTGCTTAATTAACTTGCTAGGTGGTCAATATGTTGATAAGATATGTAAGGAACTTGCAAAGAGGTTGAAAGGCATCTTTAGTGATGCGGCTTGAATCGGAACGATAATGAGCTGAATAGTGTTTCAGATTTGCCATCATCTCATTTCAGAGAGATAAAAGTTGTTTTCATTCCTCTGAGTCTCTTCAAACTTTCCAAAATCATTTCAAAGCTCAATGTTTGTGAACACGGCCCAAAATAATGTGACTAATTACATTTCTCCTCATCCTCACAGTTAAACCGTGAGGTGTTATCTGAAAATGTCCTTGTCTTCATGCCTGGATTAAACTTGTGTGTCTTGCAAAGTTCTTGAGCTCAAACACCAAACTGTTCAAAGAGGTGGAAAGAGGATCTCCTGGGAACCATGTTGGAAAGTCTGTGTCACTGCAGCTTTGCATTTCAACATCACGCTATGCGTTCTCAGGACATACCTTATCTCAAAGTTTGCATTACGGAAGAGCTTTGTTGGTTTAATATTTGATTTTTCCTATGGGTCTGGTGTGCGATGATCAAAGATAGAGACAACCTTGAAATGCCTCCCTCAACTTTCCGTAGAAGATGTAAATGGGATGAAGTAGGCTGAAGTAAGAGGATCGAAAGAGATTACAGTAAAGACAGACTGAATTAAAACGGAATGCAACGAGGTGCAGGAGGAGACAGCGCGCTGTGCCTCAGTGGGAGGAGGATTCACAACCTCAGACCTCGTGTTAATAGTTATTTAAACTTGTTAGGCCTTTATTATTAACTTTTGAGGTAATTTATTAGTAGGTATCCAGGATATTTTTTTAAACTTTACTAATGTTTACTGTAAAGATGTATGCAATGAGGATGTTTGGGGGCATTTAAATATCTCTGTGCAGCATCTACTGTGATGCAGACTGCTGTGAACTTACTGGTCGCTCTACATTCTGTTAGGGTTTTGGGTTAGCTTGCACTGGTTTCCTGTTTTATTTTGTAGTTTTTTCCTGTTTTGCCCGTTGCTTTCCATTTCAGCTTCCTGTATTTGTTCATTAGTTCACCTGGGTTGATTTTGGTAATTGTTTTCACCTGTCCCTCATTTGTTTCCTATGTATTTAAGTCACTTGGTGTGTCTGTTTGGTGGCGGGATCATTAAGTAAATTTGTTAGTCATGTGCTTGTCAATAAAACCTGTTAATCTTCATCCTGGCTGCCTCCTGCTTATCCTCCTTAGCTGCGTTTGGGTCCACCACCTACCCGTTTCCTAACACATTCCTGCTCACACCTATGATTTGGAAAGTGAAATAATTCAAGAAGCTGAAATGAGTTCTCCCATAAATATTGTGAGAAGTATTGTCATCCTGGACGGTGCAGGGTAGAGTCACTGAGGAGCTAGGTGGATCTGGCATCTGGTTAAGATGCCTCCTGGATGTATCCCTGGTGTGGTGTTCCAAGCACATCCCACCAGGATGAGCTGAAATGAGTACATCTTCCAGGGAATAGCCTAGGAATGTCTCGAGATCTCCACGGATGACCTGGAAGAGAAGTAAGTCTGGGTTTTTCTGCTTAGACAGCTGCACCTGTGACCTGATCCCAGATAAGCAGTAAGAAAATAGGTGGATGGACTGAATATTTCTCTAAAGAAAACTATAAGAATATCTTTGGAAATCTTTAAACATATTAATATGCTTCATTTGCAAGTCAATCTTGCTTTTGTCTTTGGGAAATAAACTTTTAATCAGATTTACCCTTCAGCCTTCAATTTGTTTATATAGAGCAATAAAAGTGCCAAAATGAAGACTATTGAAATCGTAGCAAAGACATTAGAGTAGCTGATATCACTGTGGTGGTGCCAAATAAGAAGAAAAACATTTATCAAATAATTAGTTATATCTTTTCTAAATCGGATAAAGTCTGTTTTGGAAGAGACAACTAGAACAGATTGGACATGTAGGTACAGTAACCATCATTCACAGATGTCTGCAACTCTAGAAAAAGTAGCTAATAAGTCATCAAACAAACCCTTTTTAAATCACATACTGGTTAGCAAAAAAAAAGAGAGAGGATTTTTGTTGTATAGTATAAACCATCATTTAATTGTTTCCAGATGTTTTACAGGTAGCATTTAAAAAAGAACTGAAAGCATTGTGAACATTCGGGATATTTGCCCTTTACACACAATGAATCCAAAAATACAGCTTCTCATCAATTTTATCACGTATTTGGAAATTATGAAGTGCTTCAACCTAAATAGATATTTAATCCCTTTTGCTCACATTCTGTGTGTAAAGCATTTTATTCCATGCAGTTGGGATGATTGAAAAGTGGAAATATATAGAAAGAGACTGGTGGCCCTGCAGCTTAGCAAAATGTAATTATAGACTGAAAACTTTGCAACAGTTGTGAGGAACTGGGATGAGAAGTTGTGGTAAGAGACAGGAAGTAAAGGTCCAAGATTCCTGCAGAATAAATCCCAAAATCCCAGTCAGTCCCAAAATTTAGACTGTATCTGTGTGTATTCCAGAGATTTTAATCAGCCATGCGTTATTTTTTCAATTTCATTTCATTCTCATGTTATAACATTGTACAGAAATATTTTACATATTGTTCAAATTATTTCTTCATGTTTTTTTTTTTGTATTTTCCTTTTTTAATATTTACATTACATTTGTCATTTTTTTGTTTTTTCAATCGAAGCGTGAATATCTGAGAACATTTTGTTCGAGAATCATCAGCCGTCTGAATCCTGCTTTAACACTGCAGGACTGCAGAGACAGCAAGAGGAGGGATGTTTGACCTCCCCTCAAGAAAGAAAGCCGCCAGCTGTTTTTGGGATAAAGTACGTGGGTTTCTGCTTTTACACTCTGCACTCAAGAACATCTCATAAAGGTTTCATGTGCTTGTGTTTGTGGAGTATACAGGAGCGGTTTCACTTCATCTCCATGTTTGTGAGAATACTGCAGAATTTGCTTTGCAGTGTGTATAGGGACGTCATTATCTGAGATTACTGTAACATTAAGAAAGGAGAATCTTCTCAGCATCACTCCATTTGGTGTTGTAAAAATGCCTCATAATCTTTGGTTGTTATGCCACAAAGCTAATTACTTGGCCTGACTCAATGATTGCATACCATTTTTTCACTGCTTGCCACACACTGTGAGTTTAAACGACAGTTTGAAAGGTTTGCTTCATGCATCGCATTCTGCATCCAGAGGGCCACTACACAGTTACTCGCAAATATAAAAGATTGAGAAAAAGATAAAGCATGACCTCAGTCTCCTGACGAATCACTTTCCCCTTCTTTACAACTAAAATTTTAGACTCTGATATTTTGTTACCAACTGTCGACTTCAAGACATTTTCTAAAGTGTTAAAACCCACTATAAGGGGTATGACGGTGGGCGTAACAAATGAAAACATTGGCCATGAATTGCTGAGTTACAGGTACATTTATTTTACAAACCCTGAACAACACATACGTCAATGTGGCAATTGTCCAGCTGGTGTTAGCGAAGCTACTGAAAAAAAAACAAGTACTCCTCCCAGAATCCCACCCAGTAGGCTAAACACAAGGATATAATTAAACTCCATGTTCTGTTTACATAAAAAAGCAGCTCCAATAAACTAACAATCAGATCCAAATAAAATCCTACTTTCTAGCCCAGCAAACACCTCAAATCACAAATCCAAACAAAGCCACCGAACTATAGATACAAATCATTCACACTGCAAAATAAAAATGCCGGGAGAAAACTGGCTGTCAACAGTTGCTTCCCGAATGAACATAGGAGGCTGACTTTATTTCCTGGAAGGAGGCGTCAGGAGCGATGATTGGTCCAACTGGACAGAAGAAAGCAGGGGTGTGACCGCTACATCCAATCCAGGATGGCAGCAACGAGGTGATTCTGTCTCCAATAAGAATCAGGTGTTTTTAATTATCAGCTGACGTAAAATAAAGTGATTAGACATAGAAAGAAATAAAAAGAATACTACATTGAGATTTTTAAATATAAAAATAACCATATAAATAAAATTATATAAACCAAAATAAGTGGTTAACATGCATCAGCTGCCTTGCACTTAAGTTTGAACATTATATAAACTTTTATATGAAATCTATTTTTAAATCGTATTCCTTGTTTTGCTTTAATAACATGTCACAGTTTTCTAAAATGTTATAAATTTACTTCTATTACTGTACAAATTCTGTACAGCTAATTTCTTTTATCCAAAGACAATCATAACACACGGTTATGATTAAAGCTTTTTAGCCAAAACATTTTGCAGTGATTTCAAATGGAGCATCTCTTAAATCCAAACTTCTTATACTATAAAAGCAATTGTGTTTAAAAGGACTTAACTAAGTCCAAATTCATGAGCTCTAATTATAGTTGTGAAATATTAGACCTGCTAATCTATGCAGCATTGACTTCACACTCAGTAAGAATACTAAATGTAGAACTGTGCGACAGATACAGTATTTCCAAACTGTTGTTTTGCTGACTTGTTTCACACTTTGTCAGTGAATAAATGAATGTATCTGCCAGCAGAAAATGGAGCAAAGAGTGAAAGTGTGAGAGACAGAGAGAGGGAGAGACAAGCAAAGTCTTTTGACTTTTAACCATCATGGCAAATAGTTATGTCTCAGTGGCATCTCTGAAAAGGAAAGCTCAATCCATTAAACTGGCACTTTAGTAAACTCTGCACAGCGCTCGGAGCCTCAAAGCAAAAAATACATCCTGATGCTTCCCCAAGGCTCTGATCCCACGCCAGAATGAGGGAGCTGCTGCTTATCCTGCAAGACTTAAAGCAAGTTAAAGATGCCGCATGTCCCAGATTCAAATAATAATACAAGACACGCAAGCAGTTTAAGCAAGGGGATCACCAGTCTAGTTTAGTTAGACTGTAAAACAGCGAAGGGCATGAAGACCTTTTCAGAGAAGCTTATTATTACCTTGAACAGGTATAATCACTTTTTTGTCATATATCTAAATTTTAAATGTGCAAAACTGAAGCATGAGAGAAAGAGGAAGCGGCAGAATGGTTTTTGATGGTTTTTCTTTTAAGTGCAATGTCAGGAGCATGCTAATAGTGAACATGGCATGTGGTTGTGGGTTTAAGTGCCCTGCCATTTTTAATCACCGTATGGGTAAAGATGAGCAATACACTTGCTCAGGCTCATGTTAGCCTGTCACCACTCCAAGCCAGTCATTTAACATGACAAGTGTCTCTGTGGCACAATGGCGTGTCTCCCAGAAGCAGCAGCCTGAACACCAACAGAATTCTAGCCATTCCTAGAGGCTCCTTATAATAAAAGGCATTAAAGACGTAGAAATAGCCATCACTCCATCATTGGGGTTGCAGATAAACTGTGGATTTCTATCCAAATAAGATTCCTGCACTAAAGAACTCACTGGCCCCTTTATTATTTATCAGGTGCTACCATCAGTTTGGATCACTTTTGCCTTCAGATTTGCTTGGGATAAATTCATTTTAGTGCTGTGTGCCACATCTTTACTCATTTTTAAATTGTTTCTGTTAATGCTTACTATAATTTATAAAAAAAAACACTTTTTGTTAAACTGGTCTCATATCTTCACATATATAAAGTTAGTTTCTGTTCTAAAGCTTATATTTTATATGTTATAAAGCTTGCCCACATGTGCACATCTAGTTCATTCTGAGACTGCAGCTGTGTTCTCACTTCAACTCACTGTCTTCATCTCGTAATCTGGTCCTAATTGTTTCTCTTTCCTTCCTCAAATACCGAGTTAATTAGCAATTTATTTGCAATATATTCTGGGGTTTTTTCTGTTAGGACTAAAGCCATAAATAAATCGCAATTTAATTTTTGGCTTCTGAGTTTCTGATGTTTATAGACCTAAGACAATATTTTCATTGTAAAAGTACAGGCTTTGTAATGTAGCAAAAATAATTTGCTGCATTCTAATTCCAAAGAGGAAAAATGTAAAGCTGATAAAGTTGATGGCAGTGTGAGCATCACCTAAACTGTTGCTTTATGAATGCTCCCACCTATGCAGAACACTCGTGGTTTGGGAGGAGGGGTATTTTGTTTGGCTTAATATACATACATTTTATGTCATTTCCTTTGTCTTTTCCTTGGGTTGCCTTAACCTCTATTCTACGTTCCCGCTCAGTCCCTTACTGGGGCAGACAGTCGATTGTGCGTGTTGGACGTTTCTTGAATGCAGCAGTGCTTCATGATTATGTGCCATGCATTTCTAGCTATGTGTTCCATAAACTATTAACAGCAGTAAAAGTACACATCAGGTCTCACATGATGGACACCACAAGGTTGTGAACATGTCACAATATCTTTATTCAAAACACTGACATAAACCTTTTTGGTTAATTACAATATATTCAGTTAAATGATGAGAATAACAATATAATAATCAGGAATATATCCAAACATTGTTTTTTTAAACCAAATAATACTAGTTGAGCACAAATTCATGTCTAATTGTTTTTTTTCCAAAAAGAGATTATCCCCTTGATGTGTGAGGAATATTATTTGTTCACAAAATGTTTTCAATGAGTGAAAATCAGAATTGCAAGTTGCTAACTTTAGCATTAGCTTAGTGCTAGCAGACTCCATCAGCTTCAGGTCGTCTTGTATTCTGCTTTCCTCACACACCTGGATTCAGTTACCCAAATAATAAACTCCCAGAAGTTTTTTGCTAACTTCCTCTGTATTTACACGCCAAAATATTTGTTATGCAGTGTCTAATCCTTGTTCTTGTTATAGCTCATATCTGTTGTCAATTCTTTTTATTTCCTGCTTCCTTACTGTTTGGGAAAACCTGAAAACTGCAGCATTTGTGGTTATTTTTTACAAAACACTGTTTATCTCACTTGCCTGCCAGTCAACAGGCAGGCAGACAAGTAGCTGGATCTCCTTTTACACCCACATCAGTAACAAGAGCTAAGAGGGTTTATCTCAGGACTGCAGGACAAGGGTATAAACCGAAGAGGCAGTGACTTGACAAGCATGTGACATAAAACCATTCAACTCAGACAAAACCAGATGGAATGTAAAAAAAAACTATTTGGGGGTTTTATGTTTTTTAGGACATTGTGGATTTCCTATTGAAGCTAAAATGCAATGACCAAATAATGCTATAAAATCAATAATTTCTTTGTTTTAGTGTTTATGGAAAAACTAAATCAATAGATTGTTTTAATATCTGTATGTAGGTCTAATATTTCAAAGTAAATGGCCTAAATATGAAACTATATGCCAGCAACATTTTATGACAACAATATGTGTTGCTTTTACAGCCTCTCGACTGTTGGTGACTTTTGGAGACTGATGTGAAGGTGTGTGTTTTGTTTTGTTTGTTTTGTTTTTTGTTGTTGTTGTTTTTCTTTGTTTGTTTTGGTTAAAGATAAAACTTCATTTTTTTTAAACTTATACTGCTTCAAGATTTTTGCACAGGTAAAGAAGGTTTCACTGCCATCTAGATGTTTAAGTGTTTGGAGTTATTGAATGCTTTCTGCCTAATTTCAGTTGGTGATAAATGTAAGAAAATGATTGCATCAAATCGTAAAACTTTTCTTCTTAACTATTACCTGAACTCAGCTGTTTAAACTCATATTATTCTAGTATATTATGTAGTGAATATGTTACTTTAAAAAGCTTTCAGAAAATTAAAAATAAAAAAGATGACCTAATGTAAAATTAGAAATTCCACTGCTGTAACACTTTAATGCATAAAGGAATTATATTGGCTCCAAGCAAAACAAAAAAAAATTACTTCTGCCATATTATGAGCAAAATAACTGAATGGTTCCTTTATACAAAGTGCTGACTGATTAGCTTCCTGGGTTCAGATGTTGGATTTTTAGTTTCAGGCTTGCAGATTAAACCCTTGTGTACCATAAAAACTAAAATATAAAAGAAGAAAGAAAAATCTGTTTTACAAAAGCAGTTTGAAAATCAATTACTGCTTCATACCTCCAATTATCATATAGATGTATTGAAGATGCAAAAGCCCAGACTTTCTGCTGTTATGTTGCCAAGAAACTGCCAACCATGCAACTGAGAGAATACACTACTCTGGAGAGTTTGGCTCCAGTTTGGATACCATGCAGCAGCTCCATCAGATTGCTTTCTGCATTAGAATCAGACAGCATACTTGGTGCTTGTTAGCTTGCTAGCTTGTGGGTATCACTACTGATTTTTTACTTCATGAAGACTTAAGACAAACCCACTGCTGCAATTTAGGTAATTGACACAATTATTGATTCTATAAGTGCACTTATTGTCTTAACTTGTTTCTTATTTCCGCTAAGACACTAAATCCATGCTATCCAGACAAATTTAACTTGCTTCCTGTAATATAAAAAAAAATTTCCAAGCATTATGACAGACAAGTAAAAACATGTTCATGAGTTATCAGCTTTATAATGGATAGAATGTTTACATAAGCCCTTCTAAGATCTTATATATTGCATTATTGGGTTCACTACTTTGTTTAAGTCATTTAGAAGCAGTTCACATCTACAGTAATAATCCTAACACCTCAATGGTCCAGATACATATGATGTTTGCAATTTACCTGAGATTGAACAGCACATTAAAAGAGGTATAATAACAGTAAACCAGTATTGGCTTTGTCTCAGCAAAAAGTCATGTTCTTTATTAGGCTCATGGAGTATGTGACATGTCAAAGAATTCTTGTTAATCCTTTACTGAATTGTCAGGGTTTTTTTCTATGCATTGAACAGCAGCAGGGATAGTTATTGTGAACTGTTGAAAACATGATCATTTGCGTCATCTGTGTTAACTGTCAAATATATTCATTAATTGTCCAATTTAACAATGACAGAAAACAAAAGCTGCAGCTGCATCTCAACACAGAAGCAGACATTTATCACATTTTTCCAACCCTCAGAGTTGCAAATTTCTATATTGGTTATCTCCAATATTGAAATATTCCAATAACACCCATTTCAATATTGGAGAAAACCAGGAAGTAGGACATTTTAGTGATTCATAATATTCAGATTCTAGTGGAAAACCATGTGTTTCAGGTGCAAATTAAGTCATACATGTTGTTTTTACTTCTACGGTTCAGTTTTTGTAAGGTGGAACTGTCCACAAAGGCACCAAGGTGTTGATTTACACCAATATGACAACAAAAATAAATTACTGTCTGAAAAATTGTGACAAACTTAACTTTTGATCATTATTAGATCTACATCTTTTTGTTTTTCCATAATTTCATATGTGACTATCCTGTTTTTCAATGCATTTCTTAATAAAAAAAATCATGATTGGGATTTATTGTTGGTGCAACTACACCATACAGACAGTTGTCTAAGCTTTAGGCTATGTTTTCAACAATTAGCACTCATTTTATAGCAGGGTGAAAATATTGCCTCCTCGAATTTTAATTAGCTCAGTCGTCTCGGTGGACCTAAACTATTTAATCATGTTAATTATCAGCCAGTGTCCCATGAAGGGGGGGATAACATGAGAAGTAGTGGCTGGTAATCTTGGCAATGGATGAGGCTATACCACTTGTCTACAGTAGTTGTGCAGAGACATCCCCCTTTTCACTATGTATGCCTGTTCTTAACACATCATCCCTCCTGTCTGCACAATAGTAAGCACAACTCATTCATTCATTCATTTTCCATACTGCTTAATCTTTTTCAGGGTCTTGGGGAAGCTGGAGCCTATCCCAGTAATTAACAGGCAAGAGGTAGGGTACACCTGGACAGGTCACCAGTCCATCACAGAGCTGGGAGGCACAACTGTGGCTCAGAAACATATTTTGTGTGATTTTTAGAAGATGGATCAAAAAACAACACCCTATCTTTCTTTTCAGGAGCCATTTCCTGCCATTTCCTAGCAGAAGATGAGTGGAAAAAAATGTTTAAAGTGCATCCTGCGATAATGGCATATGACTAATTTAGATACTCTATGAATGTCTGAAAAGTGCAGAAATCTGCAGAAGAGATTTTTTTAAGTAATGCCACTTATGTTCAGGAAAGCAAAAGTAACAAGAACAGATAAGAAAACAGCAAAACATAAGAGGAGAGTAACAACAACGATTTGCATTGATGGATAGTAACTTTCAAATTACAGTTTGCATGAAAACATATTCAAATTCTTGAACTCTTGGAATCCTTTATGACTGTAATTTATTGTCTTACAGTGCATGCTGGGAAAGCAATCGATCCTCCTGGGGCTTTCACTCTGCCTCTGTTATCTTTCAAAGAACAGCAAGTGTCATTACCCTTGCAGATGAGACAAAAAAAATAATGACCCAAATCTGGGAAAGACCTTTGATAGTTAGGAACAAAGCCAGAAAAAAGAAAAGCAGAGCAGAGGAAGTGTGCTATAATTTCCTCTCGTCAGCCAGGAACTCACAGTGAAAGTGTCAATCTGTCAGAAGCTGGATATAATCTACTACATTGTGACGCATGCTGCGATCATGGTGCCCTGTCACTGCTAGTCTTTGTCGTTGATTAAGCCTTTTCATCCTCCACTGGGCTTAGCCCGCTCTTTGTCTTGTGACATGCGTAATTTCCTCCTCACAGTCCCCCCATCTTGATAGTGAGCTAATAGAAACTCTCTGCAGATCCGTTTCTAATGAAGACAGATCCTCAGATGGTCGAGTAGTCTCATTTTATATTACCAGTCTATCAACTTGTTTTAAAAGGATTAGCTATGTTGTGCACAACAGGGCAAAAAGGGGAGGTGGGGGGTGGGCATGCAAGAGTATGAAAATAGTATAATAATAACAGAGCGTAGCTTTCATGTAAGCCTCATTATAGTACAGCTTAGCATTTACGTGTGCTCATAATATGATGGGAAAACTGTCAACAGAAACAGAAAATTTAATCAGATACAATCAGTGAACAGATAGATGTGAAGTGGGTCATACTTCCGAGAAATTAGAGTGATTTCCAAGTTTTGTTTGAAATACAAAGTACATAAAAAATGACAATGAAATATTTCATTACAGTCCATGAAGCTAAAAAGTTTATAAGAGGAAACCAAAGCTTGTGCTTAGAAATAGCTGTAATTATTGCTTAGTTGACAATTATCATAATTTCCATTCGCTGTTAATGGATTCACCAGGTACTGTATTTAAATTACGTATTTGGAACATAAATAATAGATCATTAGAGGAATCTGTCAGTAAAGCAGGATGGAAAATACTGAAATCAATCTTCTGACAGCACTCCAGAAAGGTGGAAACAGGAAGCTTGTAGATGTAGCAACATGTCAGACTACATATAAAGATCAAATCTAGCATGATTTACTTTGATCTTGGCGCGT
Source organism: Pseudomugil tenellus (assembly GCA_037177515.1). NCBI lineage: Eukaryota > Metazoa > Chordata > Actinopteri > Atheriniformes > Pseudomugilidae > Pseudomugil > Pseudomugil tenellus. Next base: position 6,227,916 of record JBAMHX010000015.1, read on the forward strand.
TCTATGTATCCTTTAGCTGACCTGAACCAGCCTTGCATTAAGTACAAATAATCCTGAGCATCCCACTCAACAGGCTCAAGGGAACAGACAGCTCTCTGTTGGACGCTTTGATTTATGGGATTTTTTTCATAGTATTATCATTAATATTTCAGAACAGCCTCAATTAAAGGTCAAAATGTTGATAAACAGTGTCCTGTATTGTGTGGAACATGAGCATGGTCGTTATACTGACTGTGGTACTGTTGTGTTTTATTAAAAATATAGCAAATCAAAACCAAAAGGGACTGAAATCAGAGTATTTCTGGTACATTTGCTTTAAAAATAGTGCTTAATATAACAATAAAATAGTTGCTGACTATCTGTCTTCTGCTTGGTTGAAGGATTAATAATCCTTGTCAGATCATTTTCATTTACTACACAATCAAACTGTAACTTAATATTGGACTCTAAATTAAAACGTAAGGCCAGTGTCTACTTTAATCTTTCTGATTGCTGTCAGAATGTGCTAAGCGGTGTGAGGCAGCATACTGGACCAATGAGGCAGCATACTGGACCAATGTTTAAAAAGAAAAGCCTTCAGCTTTTTTCAAATAATTGTTTAATGATCTGTGACTGTGGGGCGGATATGGAGAGTGTCTAAATTCATTTAGACATTGATCGAAAAACTCTAATTTGTTTAGCTGCATGTATGGTGGCCTTGTTATCTGAAAATATTGGAAGATTATAATGTAAATGGTCTTATGAGCCCCATAGTCTAACAAAACGAGTCAATAGTAAAAAAAAAAAAAAGAAAAGAAAAAAAGAAAGAAGGAAAAAGCTTCTGTGGGATATCTACACATACAAAAATCAGCACCTTCTTCAACTAGAATGTTTACATATTATATATATATANNNTATATATATATAATCATCAGATCATGACTAGTATTTGACTAGCATTTTGCCTCCAGAGGTGGGCAAAAAAAATTTAAAGCTTTAACTTCAAAGTCTTGCAGCACTTTAATAGTGTTTTTGTCAGGAACAACAAGTTAAAGGAACTGCAAAAAAAGAAAAAAAAAACCTCCACTAATTATTTTTTTCTAAAAAGCAAGTGGATTAAGCACCTAAAACAGGACGGGGTTCCAACCACAGTGATTTATTGTAAGGCATCACAAAACAAAATAGCTGGAATCCAAAGCTTTAAACTGAAATAAGCACTTATTGTGTCTTCATAATGTGTTTTTTTTATTATTATGAAAAGTTAGTACCTGAATGGATGCAAAATAAAAAATCGCACATTGCAAGTCAAATGTAACATTAAATGGAAAGAGTACAATAAAATTACAGTGTAGAACTTTAATAGCACACTTATCACCAGTGTATATGTGTAATGATATCAGATTAAGTAGTTTTTGCAGCATTTATTTTATGGAGATTTAACATGTTTAAATTTTGCCATTTTTATGTTGAGGTTTGCCTGAAGATGTGACATTGGATGATACAAGTGGGTGGAAGGTTGTAATTTATTTTGTACCTTAAGGGCTAAAAAAGGAGTGTAAATTCCCGTAGACATCTAAGCTATACCATTACATGCAACTCCGCAGCCCTCCTTGGTGGAGATTATTTCCAGATTTTGACCCTGCGGTCATTTAGAAAAACTTAAGAAGACGTGTGCTGCATTTTGGACTAACTGAATGCTAAACCCTACAAACATATTAGCATAAAAGAGCATTAGGTGTGCATTAAACATTCAGCCGCTGATCTTGAGTCTATATGGGGACCACCACACATGGCAGTGAAATTAAACAGGAAGTAACGCTCAGCTCCGTAGAGAAAAAAATCCATAAAGCGGAAAATAATATGACTTCCTGATGAAGCTTCAGAAATAGCTCCCCTCCTCCTCATAATTGAAACAGTGCGGCAGGATAGCAGAAGTCTGTGGCACGTAATGCAACTGAGCAATGAATGTATAAAGTGTAATAGATCGTGAAAAGAGTGCTCTGATGACAAAGATGGAGCATTTCATTAGAAGGGTTGAATTGAGTCGAAATGGGTGGTTGCTGTTGCAATACACTGTGATGGAGGGCAGGCAGTTAAGAGTTCCCACACAGTACACCTGGAAGATGGCTTTTTGTTCACACAGTACCATTAGTTACAAGTTCTGGGACTCAGCCCCACCTTGGTTTAAGTTGGTGTCTTAATGATGGAGCCTCATGTGCCCCTTCAGTCTCCTAGGTGCAGGTGCATAGGAACAAATATCCTGAAAGCAGGGAAGACAGAATTGCTGCACTATTACTTCCAACAGACTTTATTGGAAATGCAACTTTTTATGTAAAGACCTTACACCCTTCCTTATAAATTTCTATGGGCCAAAACGTTGCCTTGCTACTACAATGTGGTTCAAGTAAAGCACAGATGCAGCAGTGCTCGCTTCTCAGATGCACTCTGGTAAAATAACATAACATGTTGAGCTTTACATGGATTATTTTGATTATTTAAAATCTAATTACTGTAGATAGATTGTCTAAGTACGTTATTTTCATACTTCAGGTAGAGGTAGTATTTACCAAAAGGTCATTTTGGGTAGCAAAAAAAATTCCAGGCAGACATATGAATCAGTGATTCACAGAGTAGCCAATATTAGAGAAGACTTTTTGCAGCAGCGAAAAGGAAGTGTTCTTAATTTTAAAAAAAGTTAATTTTTAAACTCTACTGGGATAACAATCCTCTCGATCGCCTGGTAAAGTAAATTTCTCAATATGACAAATATAAAAACAGATAAGCATGAATTATCTACTTCCATTTATTATTCATTCATTGGTTTTAGACCAAAGGGGATGGCAAACAATGTGGATTACAAAGCATATTCAGATCTGGATTATGATTGAACTAAATTTCTGAAGCCTTCACTAAAGGTTGAACAGTCATTAAGGGTCCTAAATTAAATACATAATAAAAAAAATATGCACATATCTCCCCATCCTTACAGCCAATGGTAAGAGAGTTGTAGAACAGATTATAGAAGACTATATCACACGGATCGTTAAAATACATAGTGTACACTAAAATGTACACTATGCTGTGTGCAAATATGTCTTCATATGGGTAAAACATCCAGAGAGAAAAGACCAAGGCAATACAATAGTACACCTGAGTGGATGTGTGTGTGTGTATCTGAGTGTGTGCATGCTCTAGCTTCAAACTGCCAAGTTATGACACAGCTGGGGTCTGAAACAGTGTTTGTATTGACTGAGAAAAGTCTACAGTGCCCCCCTTGCTGTCATCCTGTAAACAAAGACAGGACACTGAGAGAGAGATGATAAATCGCAAATAACAACAAATACGGTTCACATTAAACAGCTTGTTACAGATGATGCACAAAATACATCTAAAAGAAGTACACACCTGTATGCATTAGTTTAACACTGCAGTATCAACACCAGCGTATTAGATTGTTCTGTATATTTAAGTTTGTGTACATAAACAACATTTTTATTTAAATCATAGATGCATCCAAGAAAGCTGACGGTCTACATTCTGCTTATTTCTTAAATTAACATTTTGCTATGACACATTGGGGCGAAGGTATTGATAGTCAAGGTATGGTATCAGAAAGAACCAGATGCAAACCAGATGTGTTCATTTATGTTGAGAATTTCATGGGGGGTTGTGTGTGTGTGTATGTGTGTGTGGTGGGGTTTTTTTATTTTTGTTTAATATCTAGTTGTGTAATTTAATCATGAAATCTTTATATGTGGAAATAGACACATACCAGTGTTTCTGATCAGCAGCACAGCATCATTTATACATGCTTGAACATAAAACTTAGTTAATTAAAGCTACAGAACTTTGTCACCATGGTGACAATTATAAATACATGTAAAAGGCAAAACATTTTCTGAAGACATGCTTGCCACATAAAAGTTTGTTTAGAGTCGGGATGGATGTTGTTCAAATCTGTTCTTTATTGAGATTATTGTTCTAAAATTTAACCCTTCGCATAACTGTAGCTTAATGTGTGAGAAATGTAGCATAACGGACACTAAGGGGCATGTGTAGCAACTGTGTTACTTAGCCATTTATATATAATTAAATATTTCTCTGAGACATGAGTGAAACAACAGATGTTTTTGTTTAGCATCACTAATCTGAAGAGCTTTCCCTCCACATCGTAGAATCATTTAGACTCATTTCAATTCTCCTTTTTCTCTCTTTAAAGGAAATGGAGGTCATATGGTCTGCATCTCTTCCACCAGATCAGCGTATGCATTTGAATAATTTTCCACTTACAGATGTCAGACGACAAAGCTGCGAGTGGTGAACAAGATATTCCCGATTTGCAGTCTCTGCTTTGGTAATCAGGACTTGATGTAAATAGACATGTCATTTACCAGTGAGCTGAAGTGTGGTATTGAAGAAGGGCAAGGGCAATGACAAGGATTCTCTGAGTAATGGGCTCTAAAAGATCAGCACACCATTAAGTGGACCTGTGGTGCACTAGTAGCCCGTCAGGCCCATTATGGAAGAAAACACAACCGCGGCAGACAACTAAAGCCTTTAATGGCAGTCTCCCTTTACAATGTAATGTTGTTAAATGCAGCTCTGTGGATGTTGTTGAGGCTTGCAATATGATTGCTAGGCTAAATTATTGACCAAAAATGTGCTAGATGCTGAATAAAATATTATGCTCACTTTTTTAACTGCTTGAATGTTTTACTTGAGCTAATTTATAAAACACAATCAACATCCATCTGTGGGAAGTGCTGCAAAGGTTACATGTACAGAAACAAAGACACCTTGCTTCTTTACTTACTCTTCCTCTCTTGCTTCATTTATATTTCATTGTTGAGCACATGATAGTATTCCAATAATCATGCTCAGCATTTGTAATCAGTGATACTTACACTTGTTTTTAAATCAGTGGAATGTAAATGATGAATGCTTGCATATAATTTGCCATGAGACGCTATGGCGCGGCAAACTGTGTCATCAAAAAACACTGACCAAACCTTGCAAAAAAAAAAAAAAAAAAAAAAAACTCGCAAAGACCACCCAACTGCACATATAATTGAATATTTTTTTATGTAGCTTTTCCTCTGGAGCCAGTCACTGTGAAACACAAATGGTAATCAAGATTTGAAATAGTGCACAGGGAGATGGGTGGCTGTTGACTGCAGGATTTAGGAACCCAACTGAGCCTTCCCACTGCTGCTGGCAAGAGATTTTTTTGCCAGGCGCTGCTGTGCAGAACAAGAACTAATCTGGAGTGGTCTGTTGCAGCTAAAAAAAAAAGGGCCCCTGAAGTCATGCGTTACATGGGAAAGTAGGGATAATTTCTCCCCCTCATTTACAATTTCCTTCTTTAGACTGACAAGATGTAAAACATTCATACTAAAACTGGATTTTAGCAAGTCCTGTAGAGGTATTTTTTCAACACTCCTGCTGCTCAGGCTTCTCTCCAATTGTAGTAATAATCATATAGTCCTTGTTAGAACAAACTGTTTCTCTGTTTAGGCCCACACACAGTAAATTACACGTCGGAAAATCAACGTAATCACGTAGAGATCTTTTCTACTGTAGTTGTGGAGAATTTATGGGCTGGATGTTTTCAAATCTAAAGATAGGATCATGCATATTTATGAGTAGAGGGAAGGCCTAAACAGTGACAAAGAAAGTGGGGAAATGCCTCAACTCACGCACATGGAATATCAATAAAAAATGCAGACCTTTCATGAAACACAAGCCCTGTATTTCACTTTTAGACCATAAAATGGGGAATGACAAGAAGCAAGTTTCTTGACCACAGTCAAGATTACCAGCCCATGTGCCAGGGCACTTTCACAAAATGTGTAAATAATGTAGATTTGTGTGGCAAGAACTATTTATGCACTGCGTGACAAAACAGCATGTCCAAGAGCAAAAAAAGCCTTTATGCTTATTGAAAAGTTGATATTGCATCACAAAAAATAATTGTAACAATATTTCTGCTTTATGCAAATTTACCCAGGAAGATTGCATTTGCGATCTAAAAGGCTTAAAAAAGGAAAACCACATGATTCCAGTTGCTGCAGGCACAGATTAACCAGAATGCAGGTGTGACTATAACAGAAAAACAAAAATAAATAGTCATTAACTCTGTTTGAAACGGAGGAGCTCGAAGAATCTCAAACTGAAAAATAACAGAGCGGCTTCAACTCATCCCAACTCAACAGGTTACCAAATAAACAATCTATTCATGGTGAATAGGTCATCCAAGCATGAAAAAATCTTATTTATCTGCAAGTGACATCAAACAACGCAAGAAAATTATTGCATTGATACTCCCAAGAGAGAGAAGAGGAGCAGTAAATTTCCACAAAACAAGATTATTATTATTCAGCCAATAAAACCTCCTATGTCTACTGTCTGAGGCAAAGTAAGTAATATTGTTGATATATTTTTAACCACAGTGTGTGCAAAGGAGGACAGACAAGAGAGAAAAGCTGAACTTTAGCACAAGAGATAAGAGTTTATTTCCCTTTGCATAATAACACTTTACTGCTGCATTTTTAATCTTTGTAAACCTTAACAGTGCATTTGCTGGTTGTTTTAATTAATTAAAAATCAGCATATGCTATCACTAGCAGTTCAGATATAACCACAGCGTCCTGTACTAACTGCTGTTTACCAACGAGTTTGGTTCCTAATGGCTGACACACCTAACACATACAGAAACACATACATTACGGCTGAGTTTGTTATAGCGCGGTGGTTGTCCAAAAGCAGCACAAATTACAAGCTTTTATAATGTATTTACATTTGGATCGAGCAGGAATCAATCAGTCATGGAAACAGGTGCCTAAGAAAGAGTACCATGAAAATAGATGTGAAAGGATTTGTGTGTTTCCAAGCTGTTTACCAAAGTAACCAAGTTGCAGTGTTAAGTCAGGGTCAGTTTTCATTTCTTTTTTTTCTTTAGTGGTTCAAACTAACTAGGTGAATAATAGGAAAGGACATTACATAATAAAGTTCTTTATAACAGAAACCAAGAAAGAAAAAGTGACACCTAGTTTATGTGTTATATGATTGAAATCCAATATGTAAGATTTTGGTTTTAGTGTTATTGTTCATTCGAGGAATAAACAGCGCAGTACAAGAAATAAGTATTGATGTTTGATATAAACCAGGGGTTTCCTCCACATCTCATTACAGTTTATGAGGCATGTGTAGGGTTCTTACAGGCATGTCCCTCACCGTAACCACATCATTTAGTTACAAGATGTTTTATAATGGAGACTGGAAGCATGATGCTCATGGTGTAACAACATTGCTCTTGCACTGCAGCTGAACTCAGAACTCTAAGTAAATGGACCACAGTGAATGTTAAGATCATACCCTCATCATGAAGGTTTTACATGTTTTCATTTCTCCAGATGGACAAGAAGGGTCGGTGGAAGGAGTACTTTGAGGACCTCCTCAATCCCACCAACACGCCTCCAGAAGAACAAGCAGAGCTGGGGG
>JBAMHX010000015.1:6246329-6256385 GCA_037177515.1 Pseudomugil tenellus
TATTTTATTTTATTTTATTTTATTTTATTTTATTTTATTTTATTTTATTTTATTTTATTTTATTTTATTTTATTTATAATACGTATATATTGAAATGTATATAAATGTTTTCTTAATATATTATTTATATTTTCTAAGTATATATGTAAATGTATATTATTTTTTTAGAAATCACCAGCAAACAATAATGTAACATTAGTAGGGTTTAAAATCATGTTTGAGTCCTATTTTATTATTAGTATCATCCACTGTATATTTTGCCAACAGGCTTGTAAGCAAGGTTATAGTGCAGTGGTGAACATATAGAGTCACATCGTCCAAAAAGTGCTGAGAAAGTTGGAGGTGAGTTAATAATTTGTAACAAGTGGCAGGTGTGAGAAATCAAGCCAATGACTGTATTGATTTTTGTGGTTGCTGCATGTGAGCAGGCATCCCAGTTTGCACCCTCCTCAAATTCCCTTTTCATGCACTTCATTTATATCCAGCCAATCCTTTCACCCAGTTTGTGTCTCTCTGGATCCTTATCCTTCCGTGGCTGTTAAAAAAAACACAGGTTTTTATTTAAATACGTTTCAGGTGTAAATTTTTAACATCTCTTGACTAAAACAATAATGAACTGCAATTTTTCCCTGAAAGTTTTCTCATGTTCAGAAGTAATGAAAAAATCTGTGATACATTGAGTCTGGAAGGCACAATAGAGATTATTAAAACTCTTATGTATTATAATAAATCTCCTTAACCATAATGTTCTACTGTCTTAATTACTGAATTGACAAAAGCGGTGTCAGGATTAATAAATAATCCTGGTGTAATAAAAGTCTACTCTATTTTCACCTCAGCCAGAGCTCGGGGGTCCATGAATTATACTGGTCTGTCCCAGCACTGCTCTGTCAACCATGTTCCATCTCAACAGGGTGGGCAGCAGGATTGGATTAGGTCTCCTGTTATGCTGGAGTGACAGACTAGAGAACAAGAGATTTTTTTAGTGAAGATGGTTATAAATGTATGCTTTAGTGTAAGAGACAAATAAATCATTTTAAACATATGGAATAACAAGCAGGTAATTGCTAGATTGGGTTATGAACCCGTTATTTGTAGTTATTTATTATCCTTGTGTATTAAAATATTAGTATCCTGTAATGCATCCGGACTGACTGGATTTATGATGAAAGCATTGTAAACCCAAACCCAATTGCAAACCCAACTAAAACCTGAGTCAATAATGCTTTTGAAAAAAAAAATAGGATAACAAAATTCTATTGTTGACGATGATTTTTTCACATACAAGTCTGAACATTGAATGCAGTTTTTCTGTTTTGGGTTTTGTCATGTTCTCCACCAGTTTTCAGATTGCTGTTGGGTTCTTATAAACCACTGAGCAAAACTGAAATGGATCAGCTTTGCTCAGTTGTTTATAAACTTCCATCTTCCTTTTAATGTTATTCCAGATATTTTCCACAGGGTTCCAATCTGAAGATTAGACTGGCAGTGATAGGTAATCCTTCATCCAGACCTTGAGGCCCCTGGCTGCGTGGCGTAGAGCATTGTCCTGCTGGAGATGCAGTCATCTGAGTTGGGGAACACAGTGTGAGCATAAGGAACTAATTACCAGTACCGACCAGATCTTCAATAATCCTACTCCATATTTAACAGCTGGTGCAAGACACAGCAGCTTGTTGGCCTCAACAGAGCCCCATCTAACCAAAAACGGAGAAGATATTGATCAAAACTGCAAACTTCCGAGTACCTTACTCCTTTCTTCTTCAGCACATTTCTTGTTTCACAAACCTCAGCCTGACATTTCTTTACTTTTTACAGATTAAGTATTTTTTCTGGCTTTATGTCACTCCAGTTCTTCCTGGAGGAGTTTGATTCCAACTGTTCTAGCGATGCCCCTCACCCCGGTCTCTGTTTGCCTCTTTGTTTGAAGGTTATCTGGTGTCAGCATCGACTTAGCTTTTATTCTTTTGACTCCAAAATAGTTTATGGACTGTCTCTTTGTTCTCCTTGGAAAGCGTGATCAGATGTGCTAGTGTGAGAATGACATTGGTGGTATACTGCTGATTTAAATAGCAGGGGTCTCTTATTTTTTTCAGATAATCGTATGAGTTTAAGGAGCAAAGCTGAAAAACAGCTTATGTCTGAAAGCTGTTGTTATACGGACAAAAGAGGAAAGTTTCTATACGTGATCGCAGTCCGAATAAATCAGCAACATGATGCAGACATACCTGTGTCTTTCATGAGTTGCAGTGATAAAGGTTAAAATGGCACCTAAGCTAGGACAAGGGGCGTGAGTCCTGGGTCTCTGAGCTGCAGAGGTCTGGGCGTTGGGCCATGGATCTGTCTGGTCCACTGTCCAGACATCTCACCACTACAAATAGGTAGGTGTCTTTTTAGGCTTTTAAAGCCTCTCTGGTCTCAAAGATGTTGCCTTTTATTCATCTTGGCCTGCTTTTATTTTTCTTTTTTTGTTTTAGAATTTTCCACACTACAGCACTTTATTTTCATTATTTTCATTCATTTAATATCTGCATGAATTGTTCATAATTTCTGCAATAATTTCTAATTGTTCCTTAATTTTTTTTCTTACGCAATTTTGTTGAGATGCAAAAGTTATTTTAGCTACAAAGGCTGTTTAGCCTTTAACACACGTTGTCTAGCTGACAAGAGATGCAGCTTAGTAGATGACTTTGTTTTATAACTTGTGTTATTAAACATGTGAGCAGCACAGTTAAAAAATAAAACAATTGGTAACTGCACTTCTGGTGGAGGAAAGCATGTCATTTAATATTTCAGACATTTGTGTAAGACAAACGGAAAAAGAACCGTTACGCAAAAGACAGCAGTCGTTTCTGCAATTTAAAACAAAATTTCTCAAAACTTACAATGTATTACGCTATCAATAATAAGTATTTATTAACATTTCAATAGTTGAGTGAAATTAATTTATTTTACATTACAAATATTTTGGATGAATGGTTACCTAGTGATAGTTTTTAAGGGAAAGTAGAAATAATAGCATTGCAAAAAAAACAGGAAAACTTTCATGATAATTTAAAGAGAACAATAAACAACATGGTGAGAGTATTAGAAAGGGGTTATGAAGTCAAACAGGAGTTACAGGGTAGAGCTCAAGAATAGGATCGATCTAATGATGCTACAATCCGTTAATGCATAAAATGTTTATGTGATGTTTATTTACTCGTGCTTTGCAGCTCATGAGCAAAGTGGATAAATTCAAGCAACTTTGCTTTATGAGGCATCTGTGAAAATATTTTTTTTCAGGCCACTATTGAAAAAAGTATTGTTCTTAATGAGCTGCATGATTAAATAAAGACTAAAAAATAAATACATTCTGTTGAAAAATGAAAAACAAACTAATGAACAGGGAACGATTTACATAGCAAATAAATAAACTGCTTATTTGAGTCAGGTTCATTCCGAGATGCGCACACATACAAACACACATACACATCCACACAAATACAACACTTTAATCTCAGAATTTAATTTGCTTTCTCTTTTTTATTTGTAAACCTTGTTAGAATTTCTGAATTTTCAATTATGTTTGCAGATGAAATAAATTATATTTATTTCCTGGTTTTTAATGCAATTTAATGTTTTTTTCTAATTTATCTTGCTCCACGAATGTGAATAAAATAAAATAATTAACCTTTGCTGTTACTTGGTAGTCATTTATGAAGCTCCTCTTCTTTTAGCAATCTACAGTAAAGATGAAATTCATCAGAAGTGTTTGGGAAATGTTGATTTACAAAAAAGAAAAAAACCCATTGTCTCAAAATATTAATGCAAACAATAAATGTAATTCCCGCTATAGTTACACCATATTTCATTCTGAAAAACAATAAAGTGCTACATCCACCCTCAGTGATGTGCCCCCCCATCCTCTCTTTGATCTGTTGCCACAGTTTATCTAGGATGAGAATGTTGCCTTCCATGCATTGTATGAATGTAATCCAATTCACAGGGATGTTTGCAGCTGCAGCTGAGAGTCATTGTTATACAGTAAGAGAGTCTATCTGGAAAAGCCACCAAACTGCTTTTACAATCGCATCGTGAAGGATAAGATGTGTTTGGTTTTAATCTTCAGAAGCAGCAACAGTCACAGCACAGCTACACAATATGTTTCACTGCAGACAAACCTGCATCGTGTGGGAGAGAAGTCTGTTTATGCTGAGGCTACAAAATATTTACATATGGAAATGATTCCCTTATGAGGATTAAAAATGACCTGCACCAGAAAGTAAGTAAGTAAATTAGTAATTAAGTATTTAAAAAAATATATTCCATCAATGTGTAGATATGTACCATTATGGCCATTAAGGAGATAAAAAAAACCTTTGTTTTATGAATATGCATGTAAATTGGTTATGATTATCATATTTTTATCACAACGTTGTTCACAACTTATCCAAATGTCTAATTTCCTCTGTAAATGCAGTTTTTTCTCACTTTTACCCCTACACATGCAAGTTGCACCGTTTGTCAAATACCTTCAACAGTGACAACTGTCTGTGTGTGACTTGGAGTTTTTATCAGAAAGTTTTTTATAAAAAATTAGCCAGAGCGAGCTGCATCAGAGAAAAATCTGATCTTTGGCCGGGTGCTGCAGGAACGGGAACTTTAATTAGCTATCACTGGCAATATTTTGGCTTCAGCATCTAAGTTTCTATCCTTCGAATTTACAAGGAGACACAATCAATAAATAATTAGGTCAAAAATGTCCCTAAAGCAGAACTACTGAACTTTGGTACATTTTTTGTACTTTGATGGCCTTTAGAATAGAGTCATTTAACATCTGTTTACACTTGTCTTCTCTCTTCCACTCACATTCTTTTTCTTTTCTATGCTTCTTCTTACCTTTTTTTTTTTTAATCAGTCACACCGGATCCTAACTGGCCAGTAAGTTGATACCCAGTTGCTGCTATGTCAGGTTGTTCTGTGAGGCTAAACACAGCTGTCATGTGGTAGTCCAGGCTGGAACATTCACATATACGGTGTAGGTTCAGAGCTACAAGACAATGGCAGCCCCAGAAATGTATAGGAATGTCAGTGTGCCAACAAAATATGACAGAAGCAAAGAATTCAGCTTTTCAACAATAGGTTTTTCATTTGGCATCTGAAATTTATTGCTTCTATTAGCACGTTCCTGTGTCATATGTATATTATATAATGTACACAAGTATTTTATTATCTGTACTGCTTATTCCAGAAAAAACACAGTCCTGGGAACAGCTAAGATACTGCGTAGGACCCTCAAGCTGCCAGGACTATGGTTAAGAACCTGAGCTTGAGATGAACAACCACCCGCTCTACCCAAGGATGGGAAGATGGGTGAGTGAGGAGTTTTATATATATATATATATATATATATATATATATATATATATATATATTTCTATCTATCTGTCCAGCCAACCATCTTTTTCTCCATCTAAGTACCCATTGAACGATCTTTCTTTCCATCTATTTCCCCATCCAACCATCTATCCTTCCATCTATCTACCCATCTAACCATCTTTCTCTTCATCGATCTACCCATCCAACCATCTTTCTTTCCATCTATCTGTCCATGCAACCATCTTTCTTTCCATCTATCTGTCCATCCAACCATTTTTCTCTCCATCTATCTGTCCATCCAACCATTTTTCTCTCCATCTATCTACCCATCCAACTATTTTTCTATCTTCTATGTACTCAATCCAACCATCTCTCTTTCCCTCTATCTACTCATCGAACCATTTTTCTCCCCATCCAACCATCTTTCTTTCTACCTATCTACCCATCCTACCACCTGTCTCTCCATCCATCTACCCATCCAACCATCATTCTCTCACCTATCCGTCAATCCAACTATCTTTCTTTCTATTTATCTGTCAATCCAACCATCTTTCTTTCCATATATCTGTCACTCTAATCATCTTTCTTCATCTATCCAACTAATCCAACCATTTTTCTCTCATCTATGTACCCACACCACTATCGTGAGCCGCGTTTAAAGCTGGAGAGGTAGTTTACCAGAAAGGAGCAGACTAAAGCATAACATAATTGAGAAAATTGTGGGGGATAAAGGTCTGTAATGACTCAGAGTTGCACAAGCATGTGTCAGAAAAGATTTTATTCAAATGTATAAAATCTGTAGCGTGATCACTGTTGCACACTCACTCCTTCCCACATATTTACATTTACAAGAAATGTGTGATTTTCCATCCATCCATCCATCCATTTTCTACCGCTTATTCCCAAACGGTGTCACAGGGGGCTGGAGCCAATCCCAGCAGCCAACGGGCGAGAGGCGGGGACAGGTCGCCAGTCTATCACAGGCCCACACCCATAGACGAACAACCACGCATACACACACTCACATCTATGGGCAATTTAGAGTCCCCAATGAGCCTAATCCCCAAGCTGCATGTTTTTGGACTGTGGGAGGAAGCCGGAGTACCCGGAGAGAACCCATGCTAACACGGGGAGAACATGCAAACTCCACACAGATCCCCGGCTCCGCCCGAGCAACTTGTTTGCTGTGAGGCTACAGTGCTAACCACCTCGCCACAGTGCAGTCTATTGTGATTATAGATTTTAAATTATCTTATGTCAGCTACACTAATCTTACACGACAAACTGATTTTATATTGTTTATGACAAGAGACAAGAAGACAAATTAAACAGTATTTTATTCCACACTTGATCAATGAAGAGACAGTGATGACAGAGTGCAGTGAAGGAATTATGTCAGTGCTTTCCCTCTGATGCATTACACACCCACAGTCAGCAGATGCCGCTCTTTGTCCAAGTAAAATGTTTCGACACAATGTGTTGATCTCAGGCAGTTAGTCAAACTTTATTAAACGTTTCATGAGGCCTAGCTTTTCCCATCCCTAGAGGTTGGAGAATTTTGACTTTTAGAGTTCTTTTGTCGTTTGAATATTTGGATTCTTCCTTTGGTTTAGTTTTGTGCACAGTTGTACTTTTTGAGTCATTTGATTGAGAAAGGGAGTTCTCGGTTTAGTCATTTGAATTTGATTTATATAGAGCATTTTGGTTTGTATTGTATCAGATTCTGGTTTGTAGTTTAATACTGAGAATATTTTGAGTTATTTTGTATATATTTGTAAATAGTCATTTCAATTGGTAATCGTAATTTGTTTGAGAACCTGGGTATTTGGTTTAGTAAATTGTTATATTTTTAAGTTATTCCAGGGGGTCGAGACACTGCTAGCTGCTCTCGTTCTCTACTAGCAGACTAATATGCATGACGTGCAGTAAATACAAGGACACAGGAAGGAACGTAAAAAAGACAAATAGCTTGTAGGCAATCATGTTGGTAATATATAAGGAAAATGTCAGCACAATGGACAACAACTGTTCTCAAGAAGGATCAGCTAGCCTACTTGTTGATGGGCAAGTTTTGCTTATTTTGTTGGGTCTGACTGGTTAAGTGTTATTGTGTTTACTCCAGTAAAGCTAACTGACTTGTGTATTATTTCTTTTAATCTTTGCACAAACTTGTTCTCTCCTATTAAACCTTGCCATGCAACCAATATAAACAGCTTTAGCTATCATTGTGGTCATGATGACAAGCTATGAAAACCCCCTGTTATGTTGTCACCCCATACAATGTGAAAGTAATTTGCAAGGTGCAGCAATCTAGCTTGTTAGCAGCTACAGGCTCTACAAATAGCCTCCTTCATAAATCAGTGGCCGCAGCAAGAAGCCACATTTGCCAAAATTGCTGACAAGCACTGACTTGAAAAGATTCGTGAAAACGGTTTATTTCCTAGCTACTCAAATCTATCCAGTAGCTGGAAAATGATATTGATAAGGCTTTTTGTTCCAATTTTGTTCAAATTAAATAACCACTTCAGTTTGTAGTGAAGGCCTTTTATCAACTTTAATTTGAAACAAAATGACACCTTTCAACTAAATCAGGGTGTAAATATTCTCATAAATCTTTGGCTGGTTCACCACAGGCAGAAATTTTTGCCTAAAAAGTTGACGAAATCACAGGCTATTTATGTTCATCTTTTTTGTGTCGCTCAACTAAAAGTAAACAGCACATGCTAGGAAGTAGGAAAACAAAGATGTTACTGGGGATCTTTGGTGCTGCACTGTCTGGAACAAAGATTTGTTGAGAGAAAATAGAAGATTGGCAGTCTCAAACCCTCCCGCAGTCACTCGCCTGTCGTCTCTTTCTCTCTGCTCTCATTTGTAACATCCTCTCTGACCTTTCCATTTGATGTGACAGAAGTCAAACGTCAGTGTGTGAACATATTGACAGAAGGATAAAACTTATTACCAGCAGTTGTCTTGGAGAAGACTTTTATCCGTAAGAAAGCTAAGACCAGAGCCCAACCACAGGGGTTGGCTTAATTACTGACCAGGTCTAATTGTCTGCTTGTATGGGCTGTGATGTGAGTAGGATGTGACACTGAAGGCTAGACTGCCTCTGTTGTCTGCCCTTTGTGTCAGTCCCATTAACCTTTTCCTTTCACCTTCTTCTCTGCCGTTTTATGTTAAATTGAAGGCACTATTTTAAATGCGGCAAAGTGGTGAGAACTAGAGCTTTGTCATGAGCCATGATAATGGATAATATAGCACCTACATTATTTCCTCTGGAATATTTTCTATCTCATTATTGTTAAGTACTCAGCTAGGAACAAAAATTTGAAGTCATGTGAAAAATAAAGACAAAGCTTACTTGCAACAGTCTTTCACTCATGTTGCGATCTGGACTTTGACTATGCCTTTTGAACATCTTTATACATTACTTTTTTAGCTGTTCTGTTATACATTTATTGACATTCTTTCATTTTCCTGTTGCATGATCAGAATTCAGAGGACAGAGATCTTCCTGTATCTGCAAAATAAGACCAAATTATCAGCATATTTGACGCTTGGCATCACTTGTTTGGGCATTTGGGCCAAACATCTCCACTCTAGTTACATCTGTCTAATTGGCCTTGCTTCAAAAGTCTCATGGTTTGTTTAGATGCAGCTTTGCAAACTAACTGGTGCTCAATGTGTAATTTTGCACAAAGTCTTTCTTCTTCAACCCTTTCAAACAATTCATAAATTGTGTTTTTATCACTTTTAATATTTGATTTGCTACCCAAAGCCTGTGATGTACTTTGAGTCTGAGATCTTGGGGATTTTCTGATTTCTGATTTTGATTCCAGTCTTGGGGTGATGTTGCAGGGGGGCTCCTACGAGGAATGGCAGCCAACTTCATTGTTATATCTCACTTTATAGAACAAACTGTCTAGAAATGTCCCAATAACCATTGGAATATTGATGTGGATGAACAGTTGTTTTTTTTTCTTTGTTTTTTTGGCATTTTTTATAACTGCTGATGTTTGTCCTCCTTGGCACTGTGGTAAAACACTTCTCAATCCTTTAGACCCATTGAGCGAGGTGTTCACAGCTGCTGATGATCACTTAATCGGCTGCATTTAATCAGAAGCTACTGGTACTTACTCATTTAATTCATGCAGAAGTAGTAAAGGTAGCTTCCAAAAGAGTTCACTTTTACTGATTCTGGATACACTTTCAAATAAGCCACAGTTCAAATGAGGAAGGGTGGCGGCTTGAAATAGACATAGAAAGAAATAGGTGTAGTGTGAGCTCACATAAACGGTGTTTGTGGCCTTTTCTGCCTCCAGCTCTGTGAATCTTGACTCTCCACACCCAGAAAAAGGTACTTGCTTATTGAAACCTGGTTCCTTCTTTACTGCACTCATTTTACACAGTTTTTAGGGAGAGAGCAGAGTCTAAGATTTTTTTTTTATACAGTGAAAATTAATTCACTCTCTAGAGGTGCCAAGCTATGAAGAAAAAAAGAAAAATCCAGACCTTGTGGGCAAATGTCTTGCAGGTTTTGGATGTTTCTTTTCTTAAGCATACCTGATGTAAATGAATGAGTCATCAAGATGCTTGTGCAGAACTTAACAAGCTTTTTTTGAGTGTGTGTGTGTGTGTGTGTGTGTGTGTGTGTGTGTGTGTGTGTGTGTGTGTGTGTGTGTGTGTGTGTGTGTG